>PGTU02001381.1:0-13685 GCA_002896215.2 Cicer echinospermum
GTTCAAACAATGACACAAACACACCTATTGGACTCACAAGATTGGTTAAGAATCCTAATTGGACTAGAAGAAACCTAGGGACGACGAAAATGACCTAAATGTTCGTCCAATGAGACAAACACACATATTGGATGCACAAGATTGTTAAAAAACCCTAATTGGACTGGCATAAACCTATGGAGGATGAAAATGACCTAAATGTTCAACCAATGACACATACACACCTATTGGATGCACAAGATTGGTTAAAATCCCTAATTGGACAAGAATAAGCCTACGGAGGACGAAAAATGACCTAAATGTTAATCAAATGACACATATGAACTTATTGGATGCACATGATTCGTTAAAAACCCTAATTGGACAAGAGTAAGCCAAGGGAGGACGAAAATGACTTAAATGTTAATCCAATGACACAAATGAACTTATTGGATGCCCAAGATTGGTTAAAAACCCTAATTGAACTAGAATAAACCTAGGGAGGTCGAAAATCATCTAAATGTTCATCCAATGACACAAACACACCTATTGGATGCACAAGATTGTTTAAAAACCCTAATTGGACTAGCATAAACCTAGGGAGGATGAAAATGACCTAAATGTTCATCCAATGACACAAACACACCTATTGGATGCACAAGATTGGTTAAAAACCCTAATTGGACAAAAATAAGCCTAGGGAGGACGAAAATGGCCTAAATGTTAATCCAATGACTCAAATGAACTTATTGGAAGCCTAAGATTGGTTAAAAACCCTAATTGGACAAGAATAAGTCTAGGGAGGACGAAAATGACCTAAATGTTAATTCAATGACACAAATGAACTTATTGATTGCACAAGATTGGTTAAAAACCCTAATTGGACAAGAATAATCGTAGGGAGGACAAAAATGACCTAAATGATAATCAAATGACACAAATGAACTTATTGGATGCAAAAGATTGTTTAAAAACCCTAGTTGGACAAGAATAAGCCTAGGGAGGACGAAAATGACCTAAATGTTCATCCAATGACACAAACACACCTATTGGATGCACAAGATTGTTTAAAAACCCTAATTGGACTAGCATAAACCTAGGGAGGACGAAAATGACCTAAATGTTCAAACAATGACACAAACACACCTATTGGATGCACAAGATTGGTTAAAAACCCTAATTGGACAAGAATAAGCCTAGGGAGGACGAAAATGACCTAAATGTTAATCAAATGACACAAATGAACTTATTGGATGCACTAGATTTGTTAAAAACCCTAATTTGACAAGAGTAAACCAAGGGAGGACGAAAATGACTTAAATGTTAATCCAATGACACAAATGAACTTATTGGTTTCCCAAGATTGGTTAAAAACCCTAATTGAACTAGAATAAACCTAGGGAGGTCGAAAATCATCTAAATGTTCATCCAATGACACAAACACACCTATTGGATGCACAAGATTGTTTAAAACTAGCATAAACCTAATTGGACTAGCATAAACCTAGGGAGGATGAAAATGACCTAAATGTTAATCCAATGACACAAACACACCTATTGGATGCACAAGATTGGTTAAAAACCCTAATTGGACAAGAATAAGCCTAGGTAGGACGAAAATGACCTAAATGTTAATCCAATGACTCAAATGACTTATTGGAAGCACAAGATTGGTTAAAAACCCTAATTGGACAAGAATAAGCCTAGGGAGGACGAAAATGACCTAAATGTTAATTCAATGACACAAATGAACTTATTGATGCACAAGATTGGTTAAAAACCCTAATTGGACAAGAATAAGCCTAGGGAGGACGAAAATGACCTAAATGTTAATCAATTGACTCAAATGAACTTATTGGATGCACAAGATTGGTTAAAAACCCTAATTGGACAAGAATAAGCCTAGGGAGACGAAAATGACCTAAATGTTAATCCAATGACACAAATGAACTTTATTGGAATCCAATGACACAAATGAACTTATTGGATGCACAGAGATTGGTTAAAACCCTAATTGGACAAGAATAAGCCTAGGGAGGACGAAAAATGACCTAAATGTTAATCCAATGACACAAATGAACTTATTGGATGCACAAGATTGTTAAAACCCCAATTGGACAAGAATAAATCCTAGGGAGGACGAAAATGACCTAAATGTTAATCAAATGACACAAACAACTATTGGATGCACAATAATTGTTTAAAAACCGGTTAAAAACCCTAATTGGACAAGAATAAGCCTAGGGAGGACGAAAATGACCTAAATGTTCATCCAATGACACAAATGAACTTATTGATGCACAAGAATAAGAGAATTATGATCAAATCCAACATGTTCAATTTTAATTCCAATATTAACAATGCAAGGTTCATACAAAAAGTACATATCGGAAATATTAGATCGCATACAAGATGAACATGAAAAGTAAAGAGATAAGGGATAGAGAGATTGCACCAAGATTTTACACTGGTTCAGTTGTCTATCAGACGACCCATGTCCAGTCCCGAAATTAAACGATTTCGGCCTTATTCAATAGAATCTTAGAGTGTTTTACAGATGTTCCAGCGCTCCCGGCCTATCAATCTTAAAATTCTCTCTCTATTCTATTCGGCGACCACTGTATCCCAGAGTTCCTCTACAAACTCTTCCAAGATCACAGTAAAACTTCTTCTTGATGAGTCCTCTCAACAACGAAGATAGCCACCAGTTTCCAAACTGGATTTTCTAAACTTTCAGTTACAAAGAATTGTCTTTTACAAGAATTAAAGAATTACCAAGACTTTGACTCAATCACTATATTGGTTCTCACACGAAAGGTATTGGGCAATGAGTTTGTGTGGTTGGTTTTAAAACTTTTCTCTCAAAATGTTTATGAAGGTTGTTCACAAGTTTGTGAAAAGTTTTCCAAAAGTTGTGTCAAAGATTATCAAAGATTGTGTAAAAAGGTATTTTCAGAAAGTTATGAATCAGCTTATATATATCAAAGAAATACCAGGACAATCGATGGCCTAATCGATTTTGTAAAGCTTTAATCGATTGCCTAATCGATTTTCGCAGGTCTTGTTTTTCTGAATGTTGAATCCATATAAGCATGATCGATTTGCCAATCGATTCTTTTAATAAACATTAATCGATTAACTGATACTATGATTTTATCCAAATCGATTGAGTAGTCGATCGATAGGTGTTTCTGTTCCAACAACGAGATCAAAACAATCGATTGCTCAGTGACTCATATTAACAGTCCTAATCGATTTGGCGCAATCAGCTGAACCTTCAGGTAATTAAAATTAGACTTTTTCATCAATCGATTTTCCAATCGATTGTGCTGATCTAAGTGGCTCAGACATAAACGTCAATCGATATGCCAATCGATTGTGCTTGTACAGAACCTCAAGCTATTTTGTCAAAGTCATTTTGCCAATCGATTTATTTAACATTAGTTCTGGTAAATGATTATCTGCAATCGATTGGTCTAATCGATTGCTTTCAAACTTGGAGTTTAAGAAAACTAAATCAATTGATGTCCAATCGATTTGTTGGATCACATAACTTATTCCTAATTTTAAAACTTTGGTCACAATTGATTTGTCAATCGATTGATTCCATAACTGGTTGTTTCTGTGACTTACTAAATCGATTGTTCAATGGATTGCCCAACGATTTATCCAATCGATTGAATATTTCCCAGAACTCAGGTTTCACCATAAACATTTTACTAATCGATTGCCCAATCGATTTGTGCAGTGAAAACACTTGTTCTGAGTTAGACAATCGATTTATCAATCGATTCATCAATTGACTTATTGGTTGATTGATTTATATTCATTGGCAAAGGCTTAAGTGTGAGACCATAGTGATTAGTCTACTAAGATTATTACTATGACACCTAATAACACTATACATTTTTGCGTCATTCTCAAGTGCATCCTCCAACTTTGGTTGATTCCTTGAGTTGCAAGCTATTGTTCCAAGTGTATGGTGTCTTCTTGTTTGCCTGAAGTATTTCTCAATTCAAAACATTAGATCAATCAAGTATTTCATATGTACTGTGTGTTTGGGAATTAAATCAAAAACATGATCAGGGAAGCTCATGACTTACAAACTCCCCCTTTTTGATTTAATGACAAATACACAGTTTTAACATTGAGATTATTTTAAAATCTCCCCCTGAGTTTTGGAATGTATGATACATTTCAACAACATCAGTACATAAAAGGTATCAGGTGCAAACAGGGTACAATGTTGTGTATCAGAATACATTTTTCAGAGCAATATGCATTGTATTAGAGTAGTATTTACATCAGATTACAAGTTAGCCATATATTGAGTTAATATCATATTATAGCATTATGATACAGAGGCATATGTAGCATATCAATCATATGGCATCAGTATTACATATTCATTATCTAGCATATATCCATAATCAGAGCATTATATGTCAGATGTAAAATATCAGAGCAGATAATTACAAGTTAAATCTCTCCCCTGTTTAGTTCATTTATACAAAAAGATATATATACAAGAGAGTGATTAAACAAAGCCAAGATATATAACAAAAATTTACAAAGACACAAATGCAGATCTAGTACAAGACATGACAAACACAAAGACACTAAACCTAAACAACGATTCTAAGGTGATCCTCATTATCACCAACATGAGAAGGAGAGACCGCTGTATTAACCTCAGCAGGTGGTCTCCTCCCCATGAGGATTAGAATCATCTAGGTTGGCTGGTTTGGATCTTCGTGTTGATTGTCGTTCGATCTCCGCAATGTTTTCAAAAGACATTTTAAGCCCCAAGTGCTCCTAAATAGCAAGAAATATCCTAACACACGATGTCCAAATGCTTGAAGCTTGTGAAGAGAGGCTTCCTCCTTTCATTGTGGGCAGCTTGAATCTTCATGAACTCCAACAGTTTGCCATGATCTCAGAAGATGCTTAGCTGGTGCAGGTGGGTTGGGCACTTTCTTGGGCTTGATCAGATTAGTTTGCATGATCGCAGTAGATGGAGCTCTCGTCCATACTCCCATTAATGCGTCGCAATGCATTTTGGTTCACAATTTGATTCACCAATGTTAGGTGGTTTGAGAGATTCTCATTGCCTAGAGACACCTTGAAATGCCTCAGAATTTCGTCACCATTGGGATAGGGTTAGGATGTGTTTTCCTCTGTGCTGACTCCATCTGTTCAGCAGAGATAATATCCAAGCCGCTTGTACAACCACGATTTCCAGCTAGGTACTACATCCTTGTTAGCACAGACATAGCATCGGTGCTCAAGCCTTCATCTGGGCCTGTTGGCATAGAAACCATTTCTCAACAAATCGTCGCATCATTAGCTCTGAATTTGCGCTGCTCTGTCTATGAAGTTTCCAACCTTCATCATCAGGAGCATCTTGTGCTCTACCATCAATGGTAAACCATAGAATGGTAAACCAGTTACTTGAGAGGAATTCCTCAATGTCATTGAGATTCTCTCCTTTAACTCAGCAGCCAAACCACAGTTGGTGGAACGAAGTAGAAGTAGAAGCTCGTACTAACTTCGGATAACTTTCCAGTGGCCAGGAGAGGAAATCTTTAGTCCATGTACTCAAATGGTTTGAAAAGTAAACCATTGTATCAAAAAACGTGAAATCCAATGTTCTGCTTCTTGGGTTCTCTTTAAAAAGGAATCAGGAAGAGACTTGCTTTCAACTGTTGTCCTTTGAAGGCTTGAACTTCTTTGGTGGAGATGAGGCTTCTTCTTTTTCTGGGTGGTCCCTTCATAAGCATCACCCATAATTTTTCAGTGAGCAGTTTTTCTTTTCTTGCTTGGTTCCTCTGATTGGTGGCACAGCTTTGCCTTTCATCCTTAGCCATCACTTTATGGTTGGAATAGAGACACGTTTTGCTGGAGGTGAGGAGGTGGAGAGTGTGAAGGTGGAAGGTGTCTATTCCACTTGAGTAGAGACGGACGCTTGGCTGTTAGTTTTACGCGAGCCATGGTAGTTTGGTGATTGAAGATTGATGACTGAGGAGGATTGGATGCAAATAAATTTGAGTTGGATGAGTGAACAAAGAGCAGGATGTGAAAATAGATGTGAAATCGAATTAGGGTTACCAGGTTTTTAGGCACTGTGCAAAATCGATTGCCCAATCGATTGTTTTTCACTTCTGGGTTTACCAATCGATGCCCAACTCGATTAGGTCACGTGGTTCAAAAAGTATCCGTTACACCCACTCCAACGGCTATAATTTTTCTCAACGAACATATTGTCAATCGATTTCCAAATCGATTTTGTAACTTATCCTTCTTTACTAATCGATGTCCAAATCGATTGCCTCCTATGTTAAGAAAACTTCAAAACGCAAAATCGATTCCCAAATTGATTGTCATAAGATCAGGTCCAAAACAAAGTTGATCCAATCGATTTCCCAATCGATGCTCGGGTTTGAGTCTGAAAAATTTCTCAAATTTGTAGATGACTTGACCAAACAATAGATTATCCAATCGATTCTTTAAACCATTTTCCAAATATAATCGATTTAGGTAAAGCAAACTTCAGCAATCAGGCTTCTGAGATGTGATCAATCGATTGTGAAATCGATTCCAGTGACAGTGACAGTGACATAGAGAAATATAACATTAAGTACCAAACAAATCGATTTAGCAGTCGATTATCGTGTTTTCCAAATTACCAAATTTAAAACATTATGCATCATCAATCGATTATACAATCGATTAGGTAATGCATTTTTCCTATCTGGCCACAAGATAATCGATGTAGCAATCGATTGTTACATATGGATCAGATTTCATTGAGATCTATGATGCCAAGTTTCATTCTTATAAAGAAGAAACTGTCCTTGGGCAAGGCCTTGGTGAAAATGTCAGCCAACTGCTCAGTTGTATTGACATATTCCAACTTAATCTTACCCTGTTGATATTGATCTCGAATGAAGTGATGCCTAATCTCTATGTGCTTAGTTCTAGAATGCATGACATGGTTCTAAGTGATATTAATAGCACTAGTATTATGACACATAATGGGCACTGTTCCTAGATCAACACCAAAATCTAAGAGGTGTTGCTGCATCCAAAGAATCTGTGAACAACAGCTACCAGCTGCTACATACTCAGCTTCAGCAGTTGAGAGTGCAACACTATTTTGTTTCTTGCTATGCCAAGAAACAAGAGAGTTCCTTAGTAGTTGGCAAGTACCAGATGTACTCTTTCTGTCCAATTTGCATCCAGCAAAAATCAGAATAACCAACTAGAGTGCAAGTAGATCCCTTAGGATACCACAAACCTAGATTTTTGGTTCCTATGAGATATCTAAAAATCCTCTTAACTGCACTAAGGTGGGATTACTTTGGATTGGCTTGGGTATCTAGCACACATGCACACACTAAACATGATATCTGGTCTACTAGTTGTTAGGTAAAGTAAGGATCCTATCAGCTTCTAACACAGTCACATCTACAGTTTTACCCTTCTCATCTTTATCTAAGTAGCAGGCTTGACTCATAGGTGTATCAATGGATTTTAAACTTATCAAAACCAAATTTCTTTAAAAGATCATTACAGTATTTGGTTTGACTTAGGAAAATGCCATTCTTGCTTTGTTTGATTTGAAATCCCAAGAAGTAAGTCAATTCTCCCATCATGGACATTTCAAATCTACCTTTAATTGTATTTTCAAAATCTTTACAAAAGCTTATCATTTGTTGATCCAAATATTATGTCATCAACATAAATTTTGTACCAATAGAATGCCTTTTCCTTGTCTTTTGATGAAAAGTGTGTTGTCTATATTTCCCCTTGAAAACTTTTCTTGTAAGAGGAAATTGCTCAGCTTGTCATACCAAGCTCTTGGAGCTTGTTTCAAGCAATAGAGGGCTTTGTCAGTTTAAACACAATGTTTGGAAGCTTAGGATCTTCAAAAACCAGGTGTTTGACTCACAAAAACTTCCTCCTGGATGTCTCCATTTAAAAAGGCACATTTAACATCCATTTGATTAAAGTTTAAAGTCCATTATACATGCATAAGCAAGCAGGATTCTAATGGCTTCTAGTCTAGCTACTGGGGCATAGATTTCATCATAGTCTATTCCCTCCTCTTGGTTGTAACCCTTGGCCACTAACCTAGCTTTATTCCTAGTAATAACACCATTCTCATCCATTTTGTTTCTGAACACCCAACTAGTTCCTATGACATGTTTATCCTCTGGTTTTGGAACTAGAGTCTACACTTGGTTTCTCTCAAACTGATTGAGCTCCTCTTGCATGGCTACTATCCAGTCGTGGTCCATAAGAGCTTCCTTAATGTTTTTGGGTTCTATTTGAGAAACAAAGGCAGTAAGGTTTACAAAATTCTCTAAGGGATTTTCTAGTTGAAAACTCCTTTTGAAATCTCTCCAATAATTTTGTCTATGGATGGTTTTTGGTAAACTTCCATTCTCTGGGTAAATCATCTTCCCTAATAGGTTCTACACAGTCAAGGTTGGTTGGAGGTATAGGTTCACTAGGTTCTATTGGTTCAGACTCTACAACATCATCCAATGAGTTACCAACTATAGAAGGGTTTTGTTCAAGTTTTCAGCAAACAATTCATCAAACTTTACACGAACTGACTCCTCTATAGTTTTAGTTCTTTTATTGTAGATTCTATAAGCTTTACTAGACTGGGAATAACCTAGAAAGATACCCTCATCTGCCTTAGGATCAAACTTACCTAGATGTTCTTTGCCATTGTTTTAACACAAAGCACTTACACCCGAAGACCCTAAAGTAGATATGTTTGGTTTTCTACCCTTGTATAACTCATATGGGAGTCTTTCTAAGTATAGGCCTAATAAGAACCCTATTCACTACATGAGTGGCAGTGTTTATGGCATCAGCCCCAAAAGTATTTAGGAAGGTAGAGTCCTTAAGCATGGTCCTAGCTAGTTCCTTTCAGGATCTATTCTTCCTCTCTACTACTCCATTTTGCTGTGGAGTTCTAGGGGCTGAATATATGTGTTGGATACCATGATGTTCACAATAGGTTTGAAAGGAATCATTTTGGAATTCACCTCCATGATCACTTTTAAATGGATATGATTTTCTGGTTATTCTCATTTTGAACCAAAGTAGAAAATTTCTTAAAAGTTGAGAATGCCTCACTCTTGTGAGTCAGAAAATATGTCCATGTGAACCCTAGTGTAATCATCTACCAACACATACCCATATAGGTTCCCTCCAAAGCTTCTAACCTGAGATGGACCAAACAAGTCCATGTGTACCAACTCTAAGACTCTACTGGTTTGAACTAAGTCTATTAGGGGAAAGAAGACTTAACTAGCTTACTCCTCTCACAGGAGTCACATAACCTATCCTTAGAAAACTTCCTATTTGGGAGACCTAGGACTAGCTGCTTACTAACTAGTCTATATGTGGTCCATATGAATATGAGCCACTCCCTTATGCCACATCCAGTTCTCATCAGCATTAGATAATAAGCAACATATATCATTTGCAGGTAAGGAATCAAAATCTATCATGTAAATATTGTTAACTCTTTTACCTGTCAATTTCATACCTCTAACTTCCTTATGCTCAAGTGTGCAAGACATAGAAGTAAAGTGTACCTAGAATCCTTTGTCACACAACTGACTTATACTTAACAAGTTGTGTTCAGACCTTCGACAAATAAAACGTCCTTGATAACAGCAGGATGAGTTGCTTCCTATATCTCCAATGCCTAAGATCTTCCCTTGTATTTGTCACCATATTTTGACAAATCCACCATCTTTTAAGTTCAGAGACAAGAACTTGGACTTGTCTCCAGTCATATGCTTGGAGCATCCACTATCCAGATACCATGATTGATTCCTGGATGCCAAGCATATCTGCAAAAAATGATTCAAGTTTTGGATTTAGGTACCCAATTCAAATTGGGTCCTAGGGGGTTAGTTTCAAATGCTTGTTTCTTAACTTTCCAAATTTGTTTCCATCCTCTGTTGGCAAGTTTTTTTAGTTTGCAATTGAAAACCATATGTCCCTTTTTACAACAAAAATGACATACAACAGCAGGGGATGAATTCAGATTTGGTTCTAGTAAAGTTATCATGCATTTGTTTTAAGATTTAACAAGCTTCTAATGCCCTTTAACATGCATGTTTAGTTTATAGCCAAGTCCAGATTTAACATTTAGATTTCTTTGATTTCTAAGAAGCCTTCTAGGTTGTTTTTACCACTATTAAACTTAGCTACATCACATTTCAGTTCACGAGTTTTCCTTTTTCAGATTTTCATTTATGTCTTTAAGAGACTCATGCTTCAACTTAACTTCATCATACAACATGCATTTTTCCTCTAACAGTTTCTTAATACTGATTAATTGTTTGAGTACACTAACATATTCAGCATGCAATTCATTAAAGCCATCATGCGTTCATCATAGATGATTTAGAAGTTGTACTTCACTGTCAGATTCTGAGTCAGTATTTGCATGAGACACAAGTTAGCTTCTTCATCTTCAGAATCATCAGATGAATCTTCATCATTGTCGTTCCAGGAAATGTAAGCTCTCTTTGTTAAAAGGTTGTTGATCCTTTCCTTTAGTCTTCACAGGCTTGTTTTTGTTCTGCAGTTTATAACACTCGATCTGATGTGGCCTGTTTTTACCACATTCATAGCAAGTTATGACTTTGCTATCATTGGTATCACTCTTGCTGAAGCCTTTGTCTTTGAATTTTGTGGTTTTCTTGACTGGCTTCCTTTCTTTTTCAGAAATTTCTTGAATTTTCTGACTAACATACCTATCTCAGGTCTTCATCAGATTCACTTTCTGAATCATCAGTATCTGGTTCGGATTTTGCTTTGTGAGTCTGAGCCTTCTGTGAAAAGTCCTTGCTTTTCCTGGTAGATTGTTCTGACTCCATTCAATCTGTGCAATTCCATCTCATGTTCCCTGAGCTTTCCAAATAATGTTGCAATGGATCATGTTTTCCAGGTCCTTTGATTCAGCAATGGCAGTGATTTTGGGCTGCCATTCTCTTGTCAAGCACCTCATTACTTTTCCTATTTGTTGCTCATTGTCTACAACATTTCCTAGGGCATGAAGATTATTGATGATGTGTGTAAATCTTGCCTGCAGGTCACTGATTGATTCATCCTTCTTCATGTTGAACAATTCATACTCATTGCATGAGAGTATTTGTTCTGGCCCTTTTGGGACATCTGTGGTGCCTTCATGTGTTTCCTGAAGAGTATCCCACATTTCCTTTGCCGACTTGCAGTTGACACCCTAAAGAATTCTTCTGCACTCAAAGCAGATGTTATAATATTCTTGGCTTTTAGCATTATAACCAACTTTCTTTTTGTCATCATCAGACCAATCAGATCTTGTTTTGATGATGATGGATGATCCCTCAGTGCCTGCAAGTTTAGGCACGTAGGCGGACCACTTCACCACTGCCTCTAAGATGTCCAGCCCACATGCTTCTAGAAGATGAGCATCCTCTCTTTCAAGTAATGTATGATGTACCATTAAAGGCAGGGGGGTCTGGTTAGAGATGCCCCTTCTCCTAGGAATCTAAAGAATCATGTTCTTTATGAGTTTTTCTCTCTAAAAAAGGTTAGGCTCTGATCCAATTGTTGGAAAAATATGACTTCTTTGATTAAGAATAAGAGAATTAAGATCAAATCCAACGTATTCAATTTAAATTTCAATATTAACAATGCAAGATTCATACAAAATACACAGCGGAAATATTTAGCATCGCAACAAGATGAAATGAAAGTAAAGAGATAAGGATCGAGAGATTGCACCAAGATTTTTTACTGGTTCAGTCGTCTATCAGCGACCTACGTCCAGTCCCGAAAACGATTTCGCCTTATTCAATAGAATCTAGAGTGTTTTACAGGTGTTCCCGCGCTCTGGCCTACTCAATCTTTAAAATTCTCTCTCATCTATTCGGCGACCACTGGTATTCCCAGAGTTCCTCTACACTCTCTCCAAGATCACAGTAAACTTCTTCTTGATGAGTCTTCTCAACAACGAAGATAGCCACCAGTTTCCAACTAGATTTCTAAACTTTCAGTTACAAAGAATTGTCTTTACAAGAATACAAGAATACCAAGACTTTGGACTCAATTCACTATATGGTTCTTACACAAAAGTATTGGGGCAATGAATGTTTGTGTGGTTGTAAAACTTTCTCTCAAAATGTTTATCAAGGTTGTTCAAAGGTGTGAAAAGTTTTCCAAAAAGTTGTGTCAAAGATTATCAAAGATTGTGTAAAATTATTTCAAAAGTTAGGAATCAAACTTATATATATTCAAGAAAATTACCAGGACAATCGATTGCCTAATCGATTTTGAAAAGCTTTAATCGATTGCCTATCGATTCGCATGTCTTGTTTTTCTTGAATCTTAAATCATATAAGCGATGAATCGATTTGCCAATCGATTCTTTTAATACAATAATCAGAACTGATACTATGATTTTATCCAAATCGATTGAGTAATCGATTATAGGATGTTTTGTTCCAACAACGAGATCAAAACAATCGATTGCTCAGTCGACTTCATAATCACAGTCTAATCGATTTGGCAATCAGCTGAAACCTTTCTGTAACTTAAAAATTAGCTTCAATCGATTCGTCAATCGATTGTGCTGATCACAGTGAATCAGACTTTTTCATCAATCGATTTTCCAATCGATTGTGCTGAATCAAAAGTGGCTCAAGACATAAACGTCAATCGATTGCCAATCGATTGTGCTTGTTACAGAACCTCAGCTGTTTTTCAAAGTCTATTTGCCAATCGATTTATTAACATAGTTCTGGTAAATGATTTATCTGCAATCGATTGTCTAATCGATTGCTTTCAAACTTCGAGTTTAGAAACTAAATCAATTGATGTATCCCAATCGATTTGTTGGATCACAGAACTTATTCCTAATTTTAAAAAACTCGTCACAATCGATTGTCAATCGATTGATCCCATAACTGGTTGTTCTGTGACTTGCTAAATCGATGCTCAATGGATTGCCCAATCGATTATCCATCGATTGAATATATCCAGAACTCAGGTTTCACCATAAACATTACTAATCGATTGCCCAATCGATTTGTGCAGTGAAAAACTTGTTCTGAAGTTAAGACAATCGATTTAATCAATCGATCATCAATTGAGCTTATTGGTTGATTGATTTATATTCATTGGAAAGGCTTAAGTGTGAGACCATAGTGATTAGTCTACTAAGCTTATTACTATGACATATAATAACACTATACATTTTGCCGTTCTTTGTCAAAGTGCATCCTAACCTTTGGTTGATTCCTTGAGTTGCAAGCTATGTTCCAAGTGTATGGGTCTCATCTGTTTGCCTGATATTCTCAATCAAACTTAGATCATCAAGGTATTTCTATGTACTGTGTGTTTGGGAATTAATCAAAAAACATGATCAGGGAAGCTCATGACATACAAAATTTCATCCAATGACACAAACACATCTATTGAATGCACAAGAATTAGTTAAAAACCCAAGTTAGACAAGAATAAACCTATGGAGGACGAAAATGACCTAAATGCTCATCCAATGACACAAACACACCTATTGGATGCACAAGATTGGTTAAAAACCGTAATTGGAGTAGAATAAACCTAGGGAGGACGAAAATGACCTAAATGTTCATCCAATGACACAAGCACACCTATTGGATTCACAA
>PGTU02001382.1:0-24949 GCA_002896215.2 Cicer echinospermum
TTTGGGTGCGAGTCGTTTCCCGCTTCACATTGCGGGTCGTTCGGCTTCTCGAGTCTCCGCTTAAATTTCGGCGGCAAGTCGTTTTACGCTGTCAACATGCGGGGGCATTTTCTGGAATTTGCAAAAATCACGAATGAATGAATGAATGAATGAATGAATGAATGAATGAATATGTCGGTTTTTATTAATATTTTTATTGGACACGATCATTCAAATCATGATGTAAAGAAAGCACTATACTCTTTTTTTTTATTGAACGTGATATCTTTGATCTCCTTTTTTTTTTGTCCTCTTTTATTTTTCTTTTCTCTCCGTTCTTTCTTTTTTCTTTTTTTCTTTTTTGAAGAAGAAATTAATATTGTAATGTGACGTTCTGGATCTCATGTTGTTGTCTGCCTTGTACTGTAAACAACCGCTATACTATATCTGATTTTATTGCAATTCATTGTATCGAGTATGGAATATGTTTCACTTCCAATACATGATAATCATAGATGCATTCAGGAAAAAGAGTTAAAATTATAAAGGTAATAACAATATATATGAATATATGAAATAAAAATAGAATATACATAGATAAAACAAAAAGAAATGGGTGGAAGACCCGACTTGGTTGCTAGTAATTCAATGGTAAAGAAAAAAAAGAATATACATAAGATAAAACAAAAGAATGGTGAGAGACCCAACTTGGTTTACTAGTATTCCAAGGTAGACTGTACTAACTTCTCATGCGATAATCCGATCCATATTGTTCATTTTGTCTTTTCGAGTATATATTCTTTGTTCTTGTTTTTCTTCTTCTCTCAGGTCGCCCTTTTGGGTTTCTAACAGATATTTTGTGCACCCTAATTTTTGTCCAGGTTGCCCTTTCAGTTTTCAACCTAGCGGCGTTTTTTTTTTTTTTTTTAAACCATAGTTTTTCGCCTTAGGTCGCCCTTTCAGTTTTCAACCCTAGCGGGTATATTTTTTGTACCCTATTTTTGCCTAGGTTGCCTTTTCAGTTTTCAACCTAACACGTATTCCATTATTTAAGCATAATACTTTTTTACGGCGTCTGAGTTTACAGGAAGAGCTAAATCTTTTCCATCCATATTCGTAAGGATCAAAGCTCCACCTGAGAAAGCTTTTCTTCACGACGTATGGTTCCTCATAGTTAGGAGTCCATTTCCCACGATTAATCCTTTTGAATGGGTAAAGATTTTTTCAGCACCAGATCACCTTCCTGGAATTCTCGAGGACGTATTTTTTTCTCATACGCTTTCTTCAGTCTTTTCTGATATAATTGCCCATGACATAAGGCCGTCAACCTTTTTTCTTCAATCAAATTCAATTGATCCAAACGCGTTTGTATCCATTCCGACTCCTCTAGTTTAGCTTCCATTAATACTCTGAGCGAGGGGATTTCTACTTCAATAGGTAGCACAGCCTCCATCCCATATACTAAGGAAAAAGGGTTTGCCCCAGTGAAGTGCGTACCGAAGTACGATACCCATGTAGTGCAAATGGCAACATCTCATTGCCAATCTTTGTATGTTATAACCATTTTCTGAATAATTTTTTTGATGTTTTTATTTGCTGCTTCAACTGCACCATTCATTTTTGGTCTGTACGGGGACGATTGTGGTGTTGAATTTTAAAGGTGGCACACAATTCATCCATCATTTTGTTATTAGATTTGTGGCATTGTCAGTAATGATCTTGCTTGGTAGACCATAACGACATATTAATTCCCTTTTTATAAATTTGACTACCACATTTTTGGTTACATTGGCGTATGAAGCTGCCTCTACCCACTTGGTAAAGTAATCAATTGCCACCAAGATGAAGCGATGTCCATTTGATGCTTTCGGTTCGATCATTCCGATGACGTCTATGCCCCACATTGAGAATGCGCCAGGGCGCTGAAAGGGTGTTCAGGGGTACTGGTGCGGGCGTGGATATTATCAGCATATATTTGCTTTATAACATTTCTTTACATAATTATAACAATCTTTTCTAGGGTGAGCCAATAATATCCGGCCGAAGAAATCTTTCTAGACATAGCGTGTCCATTCATATGGATCCCATAAGAGCCATCGTGGATATCTTGTAGAATTTCCTTCGCCTCATTTTAACATCAACACATCTGAGGAGTTACCATATCGTGATTCCTCTTATACAAAATATTTTTTCGTTCACAAAAGCTCGCGGATAAACCGTCTCAAAGTTCTTTTCTCATTCTCCGATATTCCGGGAGGATATTCTCTATTTTATAAGATAATGTTTGATGTCGTGATACCACGGTTTCCGTCAGTTTCTTCTTCCAGACATGGCGTAGGCTGGATAATCTCGACTCTCCATTTTAATTGATGGGATTTCATCGTTTCGATTTATTTGGAACATAGATGATAAAGTAGCCAAAGCATCAGCCAATTGATTGTCTTCTCGAGGGACATGGTGAAACGTGATTTTGTCAAATTCTAAAGACAATTCTTTTATGTAGGTAAAATAAGGTATTACTTCTTATCTCGAGTTTCCCATTCTTGGTTAGCTGGATTAATGACTAGGGCTGAATCTCCATATACTTCTAGAACTTTTGCTTTTGATTCCAAAGCCGCCAAAACTTCCCATGGCGCAAGCTTCATATTCTGCCATATTATTGGTACAATCAAAACACAATCGCGCCGTGATAGGTATGAACTTCTTTTTTGGAGATATTAAACAAACCCCAATCCCATGCCCCATTATGTTTGAGGCCCCGTCGAACAACAAGGTCCATTTTCCATCATCATATTCTTCAGACAAAACCATGATACTTCTTCTCTGGAATTCACATTGCATTGATTTATAAATCATCAAACAGGTTGATTAGCTAGATAATCTGCCAAGGCACTCCTTTGATGGCTTTCTGAGTAACATATGTAATATCATATTCTGATAACATCACCTGCCATCGAGCAATTCGCCCTGTGAGAGCGGGCTTTTCAAAAATGTACTTGATTGGATCCATTTTGGATATCAAATAAGTTGTATGGCAAAGCATGTATTGCCTCAAGCGATGAGCCGCCCCAGGCTAAGGCACAACAAGTACGTTCTAACATTGTATATCTTGTTTCAACATCTGTAAATTTTTTACTTAGATAATAAAATGGCATGCTCCTTTTTTCCTGTTTCATCATGTTGCCCAGTACGCATCCCATGGCCCCATCGAGGACTGTAGATACATAATCAAGGGTCGGCCCAGAACTGGTGGGGGCTAGAATTGGAGGATTTTGCAAATACTGTCGGATTTTTTCAAATGCATTTGACATTCTTGGTTCCACACAACTGTTTGATTTTTCCGTAAAAGTTTAAATATCGGTTC
Source organism: Cicer echinospermum (assembly GCA_002896215.2). Classification (NCBI taxonomy): domain Eukaryota; kingdom Viridiplantae; phylum Streptophyta; class Magnoliopsida; order Fabales; family Fabaceae; genus Cicer; species Cicer echinospermum. The sequence continues at coordinate 3,344 of PGTU02001382.1, forward strand.
ACAAGTAGCAGTTAGTTGTGATATAAATCTTGAAATATAATTTAGTCTCCCAAGAAAACCGCGAACTTCTTTTTCTGTACTCGGGGGAGGCATTTCTGCAATGGCTCGAATCTTATCGGATCAAACCTCTATTCCTCTCTGACTAACCACAAATCCCAATACTTTGCCCGATCTCACCCAAAAGTGCATTTGGAGGGGTTGAGCTTTAGCTTAAACTTTCTAAGTCTTTTGAAGAGTTTCTTTAGATCAATAATATGTTCTTCTTCTGTTTGTGACTTAGCGATCATGTCGTCTACATAAACTTCGACCTCTTTATGTATCATGTCATGGAATAGGGTTACCATAAGCTCTTTGGTAGGTCGCTCCAGCGTTTCTTCAGACCAAAAGGCATTACTTTGTAACAAATGTTCCCAAGGAGTGGTGAAAGTCGTTTTTTCCATATCTTCAGCTGCCATCTTAATTTGATTATACCCAGAGAAACCATCCATAAAAGAGAAGAGTGAATGGCGAGCCGTATTATCAACCAAATATCGATGTGAGGTAACGGGAAATCATCTTTAGGACTAGCTTTATTAAGGTCTCTATAATCGACACACATTCGTACTTTGCCATCCTTTTTTGGCACTGGTACAATATTGGCTATCCATTGGGGATAATTTGCCACAGCGAGGAATCCTGCGTCAAATTGTTTTTGTATTTCTTCCCTGATTTTTAATGACATATCAGGCTTCATTCGCCTTAATTTTTGTATTCACCGGAGAAGAATCGGGTTTTAAGGGCAATCTATGCTCCACTATGCTAGTATCCAATCCAGGCATATCCTGATACGACCAGGCAAAAACATCTTGTATTCATGTAAGAGTTGGATTAGTTTGTGATATACTTCTTTCTTTAAGATGGTGCCAACCTTAATTTCTTTCCTTCCTTCTTCAGTCCCTAGATTAACAATTTCTATCGGTTCCTCAAAGGGCATGATACCCTGAGTTTCCCGTTCTACCGCTCTTAACAAATCTAGAGGGGTTCATAATCTTCTTCATTATCTTTTTCTGTTTGACTAACAAGATGGTTAAGATTATGCAACGAGATCTTAGTACAGTCGTCTGTGAATGAACTATTCCCAAATCTGCAGGATTCAAGGCTAGGATAAGGAGAAAAGAAGGAGAAGAGAAAAAAAAATTAAAAAAATAAAAAAGAAATAAAAAAAAATGGCGAATGAATATACACATATGAAAGTGGATAAGAAAGAAACAATTAAGAAAACAAAATGAGAATGCATTTATTGAAATTCAAAGTATTGGAAAAAACAACATTGTATCCATCCTAAATATATGAAACATCTTAAAGTCTTAGTAACAGTAATAATGCTTTTAGAATTACATTGGAATTGCATTAAATATCATAGGTGACTTGACTACTTTCCAATTCCTGATTTCTGCCCCTACACCAAACAGGCGAATCCAATTGGCATCCCCATCAAACATGTCATCTTCAGCTGCCGCAATATGGATTTCACTTGTTGGTCTTGCACTTTGGAAACTCCGTCGGATGTCACAGATGGGAATCCTTTCGATTCTTGGCTCTCGATTTTCAATTCGAGCTAATCTTTTTTCTTTTTTCTCTTTGACCAATCTCTGTTTGTCATCCCTGGTGGGTTTGTAACCTAAACCCCACTTATCTCTATTTTCAGGAAGTTTCACCGGTTCTTTGAGCCCTTCTTCATCCTTCCCCAACCCGTGCACGGATGGTGTCCTCTACTCAACATGAACTTAGCCACCATAATAGCAGTGTTGGACATATGTGGTTCTATAGGTGTCGTTTCGACATAAGCGGTGTCCACGATTTCTAGTGTTTGGAAGGCAGTTTCTAGAGCGTCTTTTGTTGTCTCAACATAAGGTGTGGTGGACAAATTACTCACCAACAAATCTCCTTCTCCTGATACGATTACCAATTGGTCATTTATCATATACTTCAGTTTTGGTGTAAGGTTGATGGCACTACGCCGGCAGAATGGATCCATGGCCTCCCCAATAAGCAACTATAAGCGGGTACAAATATCCATCACGTGAAACGTGATTTCGAATGTGACCGGCCTATTTGAATTGGGAGATCGATTTCCCCATTACTTCTCTGCGACTCCCGTCGAAAGCTCTAACAACCATGGACTTGGTCTCATATATGTACCATCACAAGGTAGTTTTGCTAATGTTGATTTGGATATGACATTCAGTGAGGAGCCATTGTCAATGAGGACTCTTGACATTATATGGTCGAGGCACATTACTGATATGTGTAGTGCTTTATTATGCCCTCTCCCTTCGGTCGGCAACTCATCATCTGTGAAATTAGGTGATTGTTGGCTGTGATGTTATTTATGATGCCTCCAAATTGTCCACGGGTGATGTCGTGAGTGACATGAGCCTCATTTAGTATTTTCATCAATAGCTTCCGGTGGGACTCAGAATTCATCAATAGGGATAACAATGAAATCCTTGTAGGAGTATGGTTGAGTTGGTCGACTATTTTGTATTCACTCTGTTTGATGATTTTGAGAAATTCCTGAGCTTCTTCATTAGAAACCTCATTTTCCACTTTCTCATTTCGACTTTCTTTTCTTCTTATCTGTGTATGCCTTCTCAAAACCACTCTCATTTCTCTTTGTGATTTTCCTGGGAGCATATCCGATCATTTCTAGTCATTCCTCCTATTCCTGAAACGTTTGTGACAGCGGTGGTTTTAGAGCTAGAAACATCTTTGTCTTCTGTTAGCTAGATGTACCTCTACATTATAGTTCCAAGGTACGACTTTGTTGTCTTTATATGAAAAAGTGCTTGGTATCTGAACTATTAAGGTCCTCAAATCATCAGGGGCATTCATACTTTACTCCTTAGTGAAATGAATGACCAATGGGCTTTGGGATGGTTATGCCAAGTTTTTTCTTCTGATTGGGTTGCAATCATATCGTCATCCTTTTCCAACGACTATTTGAATGGTGCCATGTTTATCAATTTTGAAGTTCTTTTTTTGAACTCATTGCATTCTTCTATGGAATGATCTTCATTGAGGTGGAAATTGCATCTTGCTTTCACATCGGCATTTCCTTGGATTAACCCAAATTTACATAACTCAGAGAAATCAGTCCCATCGGGGCCTTAATTTTCTCGACCTCCCTTATTACTTGGTGATTTTCTTCGATTGCATTCACTATAGCCCACCATGGACTGGTAGAGGATTATTCTTCACGCTAGGCTCGTTTTCTTTAAAATTCAACCATCCAGTCTTAAGCAAATCGTGCACCTTAAATTTTAAAGCTAAGCAGTTTTCAGTTAGAGTGTCCTACAGCCCCAGAGTGGTAATCACACACGGCATTCGAGTCATATCTTTTGGGTAGGGTGGTTCTATAGTTTTCCCGGGACATAGTGCAACCATAGAATTGCTAACCAGATGCGGTAATAACTCTGCATAGGTCAATAGGGATTGGGTCGAAATGTACGAACTTCCTCCAACGATAGTTTTTTTCCCCTGACTTTCATATGAATCTTGATTCCCTTGTAAGTGTGATTTAGAGTAACCTGAGATTTGTGAAGTTGCAGCACGCGTAAGGCGACGCACGAAGAAGGATTAGCTGGGTTTGACGCCACAAAATGGCTTTCTTCCTCCTTTTCTTATTCGCACCTGCGGGCAACTTTTTTGTGTTATTTAATCGGTATAGCCAGAAGCAATCTTTCCGCTTTTCAATCCATTTCTACTCTTTCACCTATGATGACGAGATCTGAAAAATTTGATGAAACGCTTCCTATCATTTTGTCATAAACGGAGGTTGAAGAGTGTTTATGAACATGGTCACCATTCTTTTTCAGATAGGGGGTTCAACCTGGGAAGCTAGTTCTCTCCATCGTTGGCATATTCCTTGAATGTTTCATTGCCTCGTTTTCATATTTTGCAGCTGGATTCTATCAGGAGCCATGTCGAGATTATATTTGTAGTGTTTCAAAAAGGCATCCACCAGATCTTTCCAAGAGCTGATATGAGCTCGCTCAAGGTGCATATACCAACTCAGGGAAGCTCCTGTCAAACTGTCTTGAAGAAGTGGATTAGCAGTTTTTCGTCATGGGCGCAAAAACCCATTTTTCGACAATACATAATAAGATGGTTCTTGGGCATGTAGTTCCCTTGTATTTGTCGAATTCAGGCAATTTGAATTTCGGAGGTATTATAACATCAGAAACAAGGCATAGGTCTGAAGCATCAAATCCATAATTGTTTCCCCCTTCGACAACTCTCAAGCGTTCTTCCAAGGCTTGCCATTTTTCTTGGGATTGATTGCTCTCGAGCGGTCGAGATTCATGGTGTATGTTTAACATCACCGGCTTAGCTTCGGTAGATTTCCTTGCGATGAAGAGCCAGGAAAGCCCGAAGTAAGGGTGAGGTTGCACTTGAGGGAACTCCGCCAGTACCATGTTGTGGATTTGTAGCCACGACCAGTGTATTGTTGTTGGGGAGATGAGTGTCTATGGGTGGGGTATAACCTGGAGGAAGACCATAAGGTGGAAATTGTTGTGCCTTCCCTTCTTGATAATTGGTGAAAAGGTGTGGAACGACGCCGTTGGGTGAACAAGAGTGTTTTGGGGCATCCCCTCATCTACCAAAGGATTCCCATCATTTCTATTTCGAGTGCTTGTAAAATCTCCAAGATCTTGGTCATTTGCCCCTTGAGCTGGTTCACATCTTCTCTTATTTCTGTTTTGCTCTAGCTCATCCATGATTTTTGACTGGCGATCGTGTCCGATAACGGTGTCGTAACACCAAATTTTTTTGTTTGTTGTGTTATTTTTTCTGTGAAAGAATATGGCATGAGTATGCATTGTGATGTATGAAAATGTAATTGTGCATGAATGTTAAAGACATATTTATTGCTTGTTTGTGAATATCTTAACCAATAAAAGAGAGGGCCATGGGATCAAAGTGGGGCCAAATTTAATTTATTGAGAAAAAGTAAGATACAAGTTTTGCCACAAAACGAAAGTAGAAATCTAAACACGAAATTTGAAAATTTAATGAGCCATCATTTTTTTCATTTGCTCGATTAAACTTTTACAATGTTCAATAAAAATGGAGATCTCTTGAGGGGTAGAGAGAGGATTAGCCATCCGTCAGCAGCTCTTTAATAATGGTGGAATTTCTCCGATAGCAGAGTTGGTCAAATAAACTAGTTTGGAGAAACGATCCATCCAAAACATTCCTTCTTGAACAAGTCTCTCGATAGTGTCTTTTTGTGTATACATCTCGTCTTCTTTTCTTGCAAGTTTCAACTCGTATGCTTCGATGATCTCTTCTTGGCATTGCCTTCTACCATGATCTTGTTTTCACATTCCGCTCTTACCCTCTCTTTTGTTGCTTCAGATTTGCTTCTTGCCGACGGATGATTTCATGCTTTTCCCCGATTTCTTTAGCAACTCTTTAAGCCTAAGACCTTCAATCACTGCATCATCCCTTTCTTGACGTCTGAGTCTTAACTCTTCATTCGCACCCCGCAAACAGATTCGAGTTCTCTCCTTGCTTTCTTCTTCCTCTCTTGCTCTTTTTTGTACTTTCTCAAGGATAAGGGATTGTTGGGTATTCTTATACTCCATATCTCTATAAGCCTGGTGAGCCATCTCCAATTCTTTTTGTAATTTTTCAATTTCTTGTCCCTTGAGAGCTAAGTCGACCTCTAAATCTTCAGTGCTAAAAAAAGATTCTGTTGTTACTACCTCGGGAGTAATGATGGTGCTGTGAAAAGCAACTTGACCTCTAATGCCTCCTTTTCACCCAAATTATGATATTCCTCTCCTATACCACAACTTCTAGGCCCTAATTCTTGTCCTCTTCTAACAACATCTTCCCAAGACTTACGTATTCTTCTCAACAAGCTAGCATCATAACCATCTCGTCCATGAATAACAAAAGATTTGTTACATCCATTATTGCGGGGTTTTGTCATAGGATAACCCAATTGTCTCAATGCAACATAGGGACTATAAATTTATACACCCTTGGTTCCCATGAGGGGAACATCTACGAAAACACCGCATCTACAAATCACTTCATTTATATCTTGACTCCGGGAGTACCATTGAATCGTTCTTTCGTTGAGATTTGCTAGAACGTTGGCCCATTCCTTTTTGCTCTTAGTTTTTAATTGATGCATGTCTTGAAAAATATGTTTGACAAACCAAAAAAGTAGAGTATTGGCCGAGCAACCAATGGATTAGGCCCCCTCGTTTCTCAATGACGGAAGTCGAGCGTTGCAGTAAACGTCAGCCAAAACTGTCGTGTACTGATTCTCCCCTCTATGCTTGTAAGCCAAAAAGACGTCTATCGCCATGAAATCCACAAAATCCTTAATAGTGGAAAATAAAACAATTTCCATATATAATTAAGGCCAGCACATCCATGAAGGTGTCATTTTTTCCATCTCTTGCTAAGTTTACTGCTTTCTCCTCAAGATTATTTTATTGGAAATCCAATCAAAATTATCTTTGTTGGTTCTATTGTCTTCTATTTCCTTTATAGGGATTATCAAACGTTTCAAGCAATTGTTTTCAGTGGAGGATAGTGTTTCCATGTATTGGTAAGGTTACTCCCTATTCATCGGATATCCCATTATCGTTCGAACTCCTCCAACGTTGGGGCCAACTGAAAGTCCTTAAAAGTGAAACACCTAAAAGGAGGTCATAGAATTTTGGGGCCAACGCTGTAAGGGCATCCACTTGTACATTAACTTCAAGTAAATCAAGAATCTTACCGAATTTCCCATAAGATTACACGTTTGTACTTTCTTCAACTGTCCGAGCAAGATTCTTAATGTTGTTCACATCAGGTTAAGAACTCTCAATGGCAAGGTCTTTCTTAATGGAGTAATATTTGAGCCACCATTTGATCCCATATTTCCTCGGTCAAAGTTATTCACAAACAAGCCTTAATTTTTATGGTTTTGAAAAATGATGAGATAATGATTTTTCAAAAGTAACCATGAATAAAGACTATGATGCAAACAAACAAAAAAATGATGATGAGGAAGAGAAAAAAAACTTGGGTATATCTAGCGGGTAGTGAACATGACATAGTGTACAATTTTCGTATGTACGTGCGATTTATACCATTTTTCCATGTGAACCTTTACTAAGGGTAGCTCTATAGTTCTAAATTGGTTCCTAGAGCACACAACTCAGTTCTAAAAATATAAACAATTAATAGGTAAACTATTAAAATGGAATATATTATAGAAAAGGTCAACTCTAGGTGAGACTTTCATGACAACCAAACAAGATGTACATCCTAAGATTATCATTACACAGTCTCGAACTTATCTTAGTTGCACTCAGCCCGGGTATAGAGCCCACTCAAAAGATGTGTGAATCGTGTTATCCATTGTGTATAGAAAAATAAATAAAATAAAAAAAATAATCACAATAAAATAAATTGACCAAAATACATTATTAATTATATTCAACAATATGACAAAAAATCACAAAAAATAAAACAATAGGGGTAATATAAATAAATAATAAAATAATAAAATAACTATATATAATTAATTAGATTGGGCTTGACTCTCAAATTGTCCCAGCAGAGTCGCCAGCTGTCGCGTCCGGTTTGTCCGCGAAAAAAAAAAAAATAAAAAGAGTCGCACCAATTTTATTTTTTATAAAGAAAAATTGGATAAAACTAAAAATAATATTTGTTGAATCAAAAATTTTGAGCATCGGGAGTCGATTACGAGAGTATCGGAAGTAATTATCACCCTACAACGTCCGTTAATGACGGAGATTACCCTATAATTAATTATATACAAACTATTAATTTATTTATTTATTTATGATTTTTACCCAAAAAGAATAATAAAAAAATTAAATTATTTACATTAATGAAAGAAAAAAATATATTTGTTTTACTAATTTGGTTTACAAGTGAGAGACCTTGCTCCTACCGTATCCCCAGTGCAATAGGGAATCAAAAACCTCACGTAGTTCTTGGGTAGAACTATATGATGTGTGTGACCGATTTTATTATTATTATATTATTAGGTTATGTAATAAAATAAATAAATATAAAATAATAGTAATAATGATGAATTATAATATAATAATATAATAATATAATATATTTATTCATGGATATATTTCTATATTGTTTTAAAGTAAAGAAAAAAAAATGAATTCTTTCTTTTAAAACAATAACGTAATGGCGGTATGTGAACAAGACAGATGGACACGACAGGTGAAATAATCTGTTAAATTATTTGCTCGTACGTTTCGGATATGTCGCGACACAAAGGCCACCCACGATTGAGAGTGAGTAATATGTGCGGCGAGCGAGGGATTTTTCTCGGGGCCGCGACCATTAATTCTAATCCTAAGGCGAAAACATTTATCTGTTGTTATGATTTTTTTTAGTTGATAAAGACGTATTATGAATATTATATTACAATATGATGAAATTTATTTTTTCGCCTATATAACATCAATTAGTTATATTTTTTATTATTATTTTTTGTGTTGCATAAGAAACAATTTTAGGATTAAACGATTCTTTAAAAAATAAAAGCTTATTCCACATGAGTTTACTTTTTACAAAACAGGAAAAAAAATAGAAAGCGATATAAAACTATATAAAAAAAGGATGCAAAAACAAAACAAAAGACTAATAAGCAGAAAATTAAGAGGGAAAAAAAAATATAAGAAAAATGATACCTTACTCCTGAAGCCTGAATTGTTGTTTTGCTAGACCGATTGTTTCAAGACCAGATTTTTTCCTTCTCTTTTGCCAACTAATCTCTCTCTTTTTTATGTGCTCTCAATTTGTGTTTCAATTGTGCCCCCTTTTGTCTTCTTGTGGCCGACTATTTATAGACTTTTGGATATAGATTTCAAAAGACAAAAGAATAATTGTCAATTGATTACCATTAATCTATTTTTGTTGGTTTCTTTCTTTTAATTGGCCACAATATACCGTTCTTATTGCTATTGATTCATTCCTTCGGTTTTCTTTTCTATTCAATTGATCACCATTATTCTGATTTTTATGACCATCAATCAATTTATTTTTGGTTTTTTTTTTCATTTATTTTGATCATCATTGCATTGATTTTTATGACCATCAATTTATTTCTTTTCAATTTTTCATTTATTTTGATCATCATTGCATCGATTTTTATGACCATCAATTCATTTCTTTTCAATTTCCTTTATTTTTATTTCTTATTATTATTTTTATATTTTAGAAAATAATTTGAACAAAAATTAGAGGCAAACAAGAACCGAAAACACTTGTGATTGTTAAAAGCTTATATCCATAATTATTTATTTTTATTTTTATATTTATTCATATATATTTACATATTTATTATTATTATTATTATTATTTCCCTTTTTAATAAAAAGTAAAAATCGGACAAAATTAGGTGTCAACAACACTTGTACACACATGTTAAACAATAAAAACACTTAGAATCATAATTAGAAGTCTTAATTAACTTTTGTTTGATTATCATCAAAACATTAATTTGAGATTTTGTGTCAACAATCTCCCCCTTTTGATGATGAAAAACATGTTAATTTAGATTTTAATTTTGATTTTTAAAATAATCATAGAGAACTTTTAGTAAAAAAACTCCCTCTCAAAATGTGCTTTAAAGGCTAATCTTTTTGAACCAACATATTATTTTCATTAATATTTTAATAAGGCCTATTATACAAATGGTTCAAAAAAAAAAAAGATACAGAAGTACATCTTACAAAAAGATTTCTGAAAGACTTAAAATCAAGAAATTAATTCTCCCCTTTGTCAAGGATAAAAGGATTTTGAGAATATAAATGCAGATAGCTCAAAGAGATAGGGATAGGAAGGATCTCTCAAAGGATGATGACAAAGATGGCTGCAAAATATCTGGAAAATGGGTGGAGGATTAGGAAGAGGTGGCTTAAGACCTAGCTTAGGAGCAAGTCGGGTATCCATCCAATCCTTCAAAATTGCATGCTCTTTATCCTGATGAGTTTGACGAGCAATGGTTGTTTGAAGGTCATCAAATATTTTGGAGATTTCCTTATATATTTTTGGGATTTCCTTACATATTTTAGGGATTTTCTTATATGTTTTGATGGTGAACGAGTTGGTGATGGAGATGGTGAAGGTGCTGGAGTTCTTGGATGCAGATTCTTTCGTGCAACAACTTTGATGCGTACCATGTTTGAGAGTTGAGAGAAAAACGAAAGGTGAAGGTGAGTTTTTTTGTAGAAAAAGTGAGTAGTTGTTTTTAGTGGTGAGAGAGGAACGATTTTCAAAGTTTTGTAGAGGTTTTTTGAGAGGTGAAGGTGCCACCACGCCAGAGGTAGTTGAGAGGGGACATATGTTATTGAGAAGGAGAAGTGTCGAGGTGAGGTGGGAGTGTTAGGCCTGGATAGCCATTTACCTTTTGATAAAGGTCAGAGGTACATTTTCAAGGTTGGTTTTTGAGCTTCGTTATGATACATTTTCAAGAACGTTCTTTGTTCTGACCAGAATGATATGGTTTTTGTTTTCTAAGATTTTTAGTTGGATTTTTTTTTATGATTTTTAATTTTTCTTTGATGGAATTGAAATTTTCTTCAACAAAGGGCTTTGTAAATATGTCTGCTAGTTGATTTTTTTTGTATCAATAAAGATTAGTTAAATTTCCTTTTTGTTCACAGGATCCCTAATAAAATGATGTTTTATTTTAATGTGTTTAGACCTTGAGTGTTGAATGAGATTTTTAGAGAGATTGATAGCACTTGTATTATCACAGTGAATTGGAATATTATAATAACTTACTGAAATATCTTCAAATTGATTTTGAATCCATAGAACTTGGGAGCAACAATTTGCTGCTGAGACATATTCAAGTTCAGTGGTTGATAAAGCAATTGTGTTTTGCTTTCTGCATGACCAGCTTACTAGTGCTTCTCCGAAGAAATGACATGCACTTGTGCTTTTTCTTTCAATCTTATCTCTAGCATAATCAACATCGCAATAGGCTACAAGATCAAAATGAGAACTTTTGCTATACCAAAGGCCAAGATCAGTAGTACTAACAAGATTACGATAAATTCTTTTTACAACAGTTAAATGGGATTCTTTTGGTGATGATTGAAACCTAGCACATAATCCAACTACAAACATGATATATGGTCTACTTGCGGTTAAGTAGTATAATGATCCTATCATTCTTCTATATTCTTTTTCAGAAATGAATTTTCTCTGTTCATCTTTGTCTAAAATAGAGGAGGGATGCACGAGAGTTGACATTATTTTGGCTTCATGCATTTTGTATTTTTTTAAGAGATCTTTTATATATTTTTCTTGACATATAAAGATTTCATCTTTATGTTGTTTAATTTGTAAACCAAGAAAATATATCAACTCACCCATCATGCTCATTTCAAATTCACTTTGCATTAGTTTTGAAAATTCCTTACACATTTTTTCATTTGTTGATCCAAATTCCTTACACATTTTTCATTTGTTGATCCAAAGATGATGTCATCTACATATATTTCAACTATAAAATAATCATTTTTATCAATCTTCTTAAAAAGTGTTGTGTGTAAAATCCATTTTTGATTAGAAATGAGCTTAATCTATCATACAATACTCTAGGGGCTTGTTTTAATCCATATAAAGCTTTAGTAAGTTTGAAAACATGATTTGGTTTCTTTTTTATTTTCAAAACCAGGAGGTTGATGGACATAAACTTGTTTATTTAAGAAACCATTTGAAAATGCACTTTTGACATCCATTTGAATTTTTTTAATGAGTTTATGAGATGCATATGCAAGAAGGATTTTGATAGCTTCTAACCTTGCAACTGGAGCAAAAGTTTCATCATAGTCTATACCTTCTTTTTGATTGTACCCTTGAGCTATCAACCTTGCTTTGTTTCTTATAACCTTACCTTCTTCATCCAACTTGTTTCTGAACACCCATCTTGTTCTAATGATTATTTGATCTTGTGGATTTGGGACGAGAGTCCAAACTTCATTCTTTTTTCGAATTGAAGAAGTTCTTCCTTCATTGTTTCATCGAAGATTGACCAATTACAGCTTCTTTGATTGATTTTGGTTCTATTTGGGATATCATTGTTATGTTGTTGTTGATGTCATATTTAAATGAAATTGTTGTTCTGATTCCATCAGATGTATTGCCTATAATTTGATTTTGTGGATGATCCCCTATGATTTTCCAGCTTTGAGGATGTTTGAAAGGGAGATTGTTTATCAATCTTGGTTTCTTGAGAAACAATATGTTGTTGTTGCCCATATTGTTCTTCTTCTTCATCATCTATCTTACTCATATCAAGATCGTCAAACTCATCAAATAATATATGCATGCTTATTTCAATAATCTTTGTTCTTAAATTAAACATGTGATACCCTTTGGAATCAATTGAGTAGCTTAGAAAAATGGCTTTGTTTGACTTTGCATCAAACTTTCCTAGATTTTCTTTGTTGTTCAAAATGTACCAATAGCATCCAAAAATGTGAAAGTATGAAATAATTGCCTTTCTATTTTTCCATATTTCATAGGGTGTTTTGTTAATGATTTCCTTATGGATACACGATTCAAAATATAGCATGAAGTATTGATAGCTTCAGTCTAGAAATATTTTTCAACATTTGACTCTTTTAAGATTGTTCTTGCCATCTCTTGTAATGTTTTATTCTTCTGTTCAACAACTACATTTTATTGAGGAGTTCTTGCATAAGATAGATTGTGAGAGATGCTAAGTTTATCAAAAAAATGTTTTAAAAGAAGCATCTATGAATTCTCCTCCATGATCAGTTCTAAAAGAGATTATGTTAGATTCTTTTTCATTTTGTACCTTTTTACAGAAAGTTTTGAAAGTATAAAATGCATCATCCTTTTATTTGAAAAATAGTACCCATGTGTATCGAGAGAAATCATCAACAATAACAAAACCATATTTCATATTTGATAGGACCAAAGAGATCAATGTGAAGTTGTTCAAGATGTTTTTTAGTTGATATAAAATCTTTTGAATGAAAGTTATTCTTAACTTGTTTTCCTTTTGCACAAGTTTCATATACTTTATCCTTTTCAAAGTTTGTTTTGGGAAGTCCTCTAACAAGATCTAATTTAGATAAATTTGAAATTATTTTCATATTCACATGTCCAGTTTGTTTATGTCTTATCCATTTGTCTTTGTTAATGGACATGAAGCATGATTCAACTGCTAATTCTTCAATATATAAAACATAGAGATTTTTCTTTCTAGATCCATAAAATAAAATCTCACCAAAGTTTTCCATTCTTACTTCGCATTTGTTTGGAAGATTATAACTTCAAAGCCATTATCACATAATTGACTAATGCTTAGAAGATTATGTTTAAGCCTTTCAACATATTGAACATCATTAATTTTAGTAGAGTTCTCCTTACCTATGGTACCTTTACCTTTGATTTTTGATTGATCATTGTTTCCAAATGTTATCGACCCTCCATCCTTTTTAATGAAGGATATAAAACATTGTTTATCTATTGTCATGTGTCTTGAAAAACCATTGTCCAAGTACCATATTTTTTTCTTGATATTTTGAAAATCAACCTGTATTAGATGTTACATAATTTTTAGGTAACCATTTGGTCTTGGGTCCTTGAGAGTTAGTTTTTCCTTTTATATTAGATTTTTTTAAAATAGCATTGTGAATCATCATGTCCAATTGTTAAGCAAAAAAGGATTTTTCTTACTGAAGAAGGTTCTGATCTGTATCCAGAACGTTCTCTCTTTTTAAAATCTTGGGAAGAATGTTTTGATCTGTTTGCTGAATATTCTTGTTTTTTAAGTGACCCTTTTGCTTTGAATTTTTCAACCCTTTTTTAAGATAACAGACATATTCTAGATGTCCAATTTTTTTTTATAGCATGAACATCATGTTTTGCACTTGTCATTCTTTCTTTCAGGAACAAAAAAGTTTTCATAAAAGTTTTTGTTTTTGGGTTTTGTCAAAACCAAGTTCAGTTTTGTCAATTATCCCTACTTGGGATCCCATGATTTTTTGAAATGTTTCAGTAGATTTGATAAAGTTTTTCCAAGTCACTTTTTAGAATTTCATTTTCTGTTTTATGAAGAATGTTCTCCTTTTGAATCGTACAACATTCTTGATTTTTCAGTTTCATAAGTTTTCTTAAGACGAGCTTCTTGCATTTCTGAATGATGTTTTAAGTTCACCAATCATAACCCGAGCTTTCTATTTTTTCCTTTTTTCTTTGAAAACTTGGTCTTTTAAAGAACTACATTTTTTAACAAACAGATTTGAATCATTTAGTAAGTTGTCAAACTCTATTTCAATTTGTTCACATAAGCGACATGGTTCATAATTTATTACCTCCTTGTCTTCAGAGTTTGCCATCAAACATATGTTGGCTTCTTCAAGTTCTTCTATTTGATTCATCAGAATCGTCCCTGGTCACCATCATGGATTTTTTTTTTTGAAAGGAAATTTCTTTGTTGCTCTTTTGTTCAAGGGACATTCAGTTTTGTAATGTCCTAGTTTGTTGCATCTAAAACATGTGATTTGACTTTTGTCTACCTCTGTTTTGAAGTTTTTTTATTTATTTGGAAACCCTTTTTTGATCTGATCCCTTCTCTTCACCATTCTCTGTATCTTTCTTGTAAGAAGAACAATCTCTTCGTCAACATCTTATTGGCTGTCTTCTGATTCACTTTTCTCATTTGATTGTGGTGAGATGCTTTGTGAATTCTGAGATGCTATTAAGGCTATTACTTTGCCTTTCTTCACTAGTTTATCCTCCTATAGCTGCATTTCATGTGATCGTAGAGTTCCAATATGTGCTTCCAATTATAGTACCTCAACATTCTTGGCTTGGCTTATAGCTGTTACCATTGATCTCCATATGATTGGAAGACATCTCATGATCTTTCTTACTCTGTCTTGTACTTAGTATGTTTTGCCAAGAAAACACATTTCATTCATTATGGTTTCATAAATAGTTTCTCCTTCATTCATTTCAAATAATTCAAACTTTCGTAGGCGAATGCCTATTCTTGTCTCCTTGACATGACTTGTTCCTTCATGATTAGTTTGTAATGTGTCCCATACCTTTTTTGTCGTATCAAATTCATCTACTCTCTCACTCCCTTCCCTTTTTAATGCACAAGATAAATATAATTAAGCTTTAGAGTTTAGAAGTACCTTGTGAAGGTGCAAACACGAGAAGGGGGTTGAAGTGTGCTTGATAAACTTGATAACTTTTTGCTAATTTGATGAAGGTTGGTTGATTTTTATGAATTACTTAGATAAGAAGCAATCAGATTCAGAAGCAGTAAACAATGAAAGCATAAATAATTTGACAAATATATTTATCTAGGTTCACCACATACTTGGCTACATTCAGTCCCTTCATTTAGAAGGCTTTAATCTACTAATTCAATATCTTGAATTACAAAGCACCTGACCCTGCAAGTCAGTCTTCCCAAATAACTTAACAACCCTAGACTTTTGAGGAGCTAACCACGTTGACTCTACAAGCCAAGTCTTCTTCTAACAATCTGACAACCTCAGATTGAAGAAGAAACTAAACAACTATCAGATTGGATACAAAAGATTGGAACTAAACCACTATCACACTATAAGAAAAGAACACTCAAAAAATATTTCTAACCTGAACAAGTGTCTCTCTTTGAAATCTAAAATGAATTGAAAACTTTTTTGATGCTTTTCGATGTTTTCCCATTCATGCTTGAGTGTCTATTTATAGTGAAAACCTGAGCTTCAATTTAGTCCTTGTTTAATTTTGAATTGTATCTTGTTCAGCTTGAGTTTGTAAATTCTTCAAACTGATTATATTTCTATTTTGTTTAGATTGAGTTTGTAAGCTCTTCAGATTGATTTTATTTTATTTTTGTTCAGGCTGCGTTTGTAAATTCTTCAAATTGATTCTATTCATATTTTTGTTGTACAGAAATCTTGATCAAATCTTCTTCAAATTTTAATTAAATCTTCAAATTTTGATCAAATCTTCTTCAAATCTTGATCAAATCTTATTAAATCTTCTTCAAATTTTGATCAAATCTTTTTCAAATCTTGATCAAATCTTTTTCAAATCTTGATCAATCTTAGTTAAATCTTCAAATTTTGATAAAATATTCTTCAAATCTTGATCAAATCTTAATTAAATCTTCTTCAAATTTTGATCAAACTTTCTTCAAATCTTAATCAAATATTAATTAGATCTTCTTCAAATCTTGATCGTATCTTCTTCAAATTTTGACCATATATTCTTTTCAACTTGTTCAAATATTTTCTTCAATTTATAAATTTGAATCAAATCTTATTTTAGATTTTCATCAATTATAATTTGAATCAAATCTTAATTTAGATTTTCTTCAATTATAAATTTAAATCAAATATTGTTTTAGATTTCTTCAAAAACATGAATCTTCTTTCACATTCTTGGAAGTCAAAGTATATTGTTTTCACAAACCAACTGTAGCACACATTTTTATTTTTTTAAAATACAAAAAAAAAAAACAAATATATATAATAATAATCATAAATAATAAATAAATAACTACCATACCCACATCCACTCTCTTTCTATCTCACTCATATCCACCTCATTTTTTATCCACCTCACATTTTCCCTTCTTCTTCTCCACTTCTTCTCTCTCTCGGCAAAACCCCCTCTCCCCCATTTTTTTTTTGTTTTTTTTCTTCTTTCCTTCTCCTTGCTTCTTCTCACTCCCACAACACTTAAACCCACAACCCTTAGAAATAATTTAACATCCCAAAGCACAATTTCTTATACTCCTACAAATGCTCTTAAGTAGGATTTTGGATTAGGATTTGTGCTCTAAGGAAGGAGAATGATACTCATTTGTTGAGAGTTGTTATTGAGACTGTTTGAGGTCAATACATAACACTAATGCTACTACGAATCTCTAGAAAAATGTAGTTTTGTTTAAAAATCTTATTTTATGCTTAGAGTAGATTTAAAATGATTTTTATGGTTTCCTAAAGTTTGCTAAACTTTTAGAATATTTTTGATACTCAGATTTGTTTGTTGAGGTCTTGCCGGCTACTTTGGGAGTTGTTGGAGAACAAAACATAGTCGATTCTCCGTAGTTGTGAGTAGACGACGATCATTGTCACATCTTTTTATTTTGCTATAGTTACTATTTTACTCGTTTTATATGTTAGAGTAATTTATTTAAATATTTTGGGAAACACAAACCTTTGAATTTATCTCGATTTCATCATTTACTTATTTTCATAGCCTTTGTTATATAATTTGTTAGTAGTTTGATTTATTTATGAGTTATAAAGTATTAAATATTGAATTGTTATACGGTTGAATATGTTTTCCATGAGTTACGATGAAATGACAGACGGTTTTTAATATGTGTTTTGGAAATCGTTGTTATAATTATGAAATTTTTTGCTATAAGTATGAAATCGTTAACGATATTAGGTGCACCTAGTTACCTCGTTTTGATTAGGGAGAGTTACCCGTTAGATGGATTCTTCCATATGAGAAATGTCATCCATATGAGGAGAGAGCTATCAAACTAGATGTAAGCTCCATAATTGATACGTGATGATGCGTTGCAGAAGTGAGAGGAGAGGGCTATCCGTTAGATGGAGCCACCCTAAGGGAAACTCCATCTTAGGAGGAAAGGGCTATCATGATTTTATTATGTGTATAACATAATTGCCGCAAGATTATAAAACAGTAGTTCGTGTCTTTTTGTGTTTCCCTTCTAGTTGATGGTGGTTGTTGTCTCCTCATTAAGTCTTTGTGACTTAACCCTTCATGTTTGTTTATTTTTTTCAGGTTCGCAAGCAGTTGAGTAGCAAGTTGTTAGTAGATTCAAGTTTCGGTCATATTTGTTTTGGTAGACCTCTATGATCGATGACCTACTTTTTTTTGCAAAGTCTATTGAGTCATGATATAATTTACAGATATTTTGAGTCTAGAAAGTCTTTTTTGGGAAATGTATTAAATAATTAGATTATGCTCTTTGGATTATGACTGAATTGAAAGTTACATTAGAATTTTACAAATTTGGAAACATTGAAGTTACAAATGATATATATTTTTTAAAGGGTCATTGAGAACGATTTAGTTGCTTAATTGTTAAGTTAGTTGATAGGCTTTACAGGCTAGGAGTATAGCTTGTGCGCCGGTCATGGCGTATAGTTTTTGGGTCGTGACACCAACTTTTTCAACAATCTCCCCATTTTTTATGATGACAAAACTTGTATTTTTTATAACAATTTTTCTTTATATTTCTTTGACCTCCCTCTAACTTATGGTTCCCCCTAAGTTTTATTATCATTTTCTCCCCTAAATTACTTTGAAGTGATCACAATATCAGCTAGGTATGAAGGTAAGGTTTTGGTTTTTTCTTGATGAAGTCAAGCCTATCTTTGAGTTAGTGGTTTTGTGAATATGTTAGCTCATTAGTGTGCAAGATCTACAAACTGAATGTTTAGTAGTACCTTTTTGAACAAAGTCCCTAATGAAGTGGTGTTTAATCTCTATGTGTTTAGCTCTAGAATGTAAGATAGAGTTTTTGGTTAGATAAATGGCAGAAGTGTTGTCGCAGTAGATGGGAGTGTTGGATTGTAGGATTTTGTAGTCTTCAAGTTGACGTTTCATCCAAAGTAGTTGAGAATTGCAGCCAGCTACTGAAATGTACTCAAACCACTTTTGTTGACATTGTAATTGTGTTTTTGTCTCTTACTTGACCAAGATATAAGTTGTCACCTAAAAATGTGCAGTTGCCACTAGTGCTCTGTCTCTCAAGTTTATCTCTAGCATAATCAGAATCACAATATCCCCTAAGTTTGTACTTAGGAGATTTCTTGTAGAACAAGGTAATGTTGGTAATGCATTTTAGGTATGTATGGATTCTCTTAACAACAATTAAATGTGATTCCCTAGGGTAAGCTTGAAATCTTACACACACACATACACTAAACATGATGTTAGGTCTGGAAGCGGTAAGGTTTGGTAGGGATCCTATCATTCCTCTGTAGTTTTTTTTGTTGTCAACTTTTCCACCTGAATCATATTTTTCAAGTGAACAAGTAGGGTGCATTGGTGTAGCCATAGGTTTGCAATCACTCATCTTAAACTTCCTAAGAAGCTCTTTTGTATATTTAGTTTTTGATGAATGTATATACCTTTTCTTACTTTGTTGAATTGGTATCCCTAAGAAGAACTTATGTTCTCCCATCATACTCATTTGAAATTCAAGCTGCGTCAATATAGAAAATTCTTGACAAAGAATGCCATTAGTAGATCCAAAAATAATGTCATCAACATAAAATTGAATAATAAGAATGTTATCTCCTATTGATTTTCTAAAAAGTATATTATCTACTTGTTCTCTTTCAAAGTTATTTTTAAGAAAGAAGTTACTAAGTCTATCATACCATGCCCTTGGTTCTTGTTTTAGATCATACAAAGATTTCTTAAGTTTAAGAACATGATTTGGAAATTCAGGAACTTTCAAAACTTAAGGGTTGTTTAGCATAGACTTCTTTAATTATATAACCATATAGAAAATCACTTTTAACATCCATTTGAAATAATGTAATGCTATTATTTGCAGCAAAAGAAATATATAATATGAATAGCTTCTAACATGGCCACTGGAGCAAATGTCTCAGTGTAATCAATACCCTTTTGCCGACTATAGGCTTGTGCGACAAGTCTTGCCTTGTTTCTAACCACTTCACGTTTTTCATTTAGCTTATTTATGAAAACCCACTTGGTTCCTATAATGTTCTTCTCTGGTATACGAACTAGATCCCAAACATCATTCCTCTTAAATTCATTTAACTATTCTTGCATTGCAGAAATCCGTGCATCATTTGTCAATGCTTCATCAACAGTGGTAGGCTCAATTTGATGAGAGTGAGCCAAACAAAGTGATATTTTTTAATGATGATCTGATCCTCAAAGCATAACTTGAACTTCCAATGAGATGAGATGTTGATAAGACCGCAAGTGCACGGTATTATCGTGTAGTAAAAATTATCGTTCCCACAAGGACTTTGTTATGAGTACTAGTGTCTTTTTACTATGATGATTAGCTAAAATAGTAAATGTTGATAATGATTTTTGGTTTTAAAATTCACAATAAAAAAAAAACCCTTGGGATTGTAGTTTTCACAATGATGGGTACAATAAAATTAACCTTATATGAGTTATGGTGTTAAACTCTTAAATCATATAAATAATTGTAAAAGTGTATTTTTAAAGAACAAAAGTGTAATTTAAACTAATAACCAACCTATTTTCATGATTGATCTATTAGCAAAATCCTTTAAGAGAAGATATCTTTTATGATTTCAAAAGAGCCAAAATCTATTTTCATGATTTTATTCTCTTGTCCAATCTTAGAGGTCAGATATCAAATCTACATTTCGGTATATTATTTGATATCTAAGTATGAATATGATTCTTACTAATATTTGATTAAAAGATCAACACCCATAACAAAAAGAAATAGAATTGTTAGAGATCCAATATTGGAAATCCTACAATCCCAAGACAAGGAAGATCTACTCACATATGATCATAGTAGAATCCAAGCTTAATATAAAAACATTGGAAATATAAAATAACAGAAATAAAATAACAAAAAAAAAAAATAGAAAACTGAATATTATGAAACTAGAAAATTTCTAAGAGAAATACAAGAACAAAAGAAATAGTAGTAAGAGATTGTGAGTAGGAATATATGTCCCTAAAACTGAGTATTTTGGTCCTTTTTATAGGAGGAAAACAGTTCAGCAGAAAATGAGCAGTTTATGGCCATAATGGCCATTACTGCCAGACAGTAATAGGTGCAGCATCAAACAGGTTGAAGAAATTATGGCCATAAATGGTCATTACTAACTTAACATAACGTTAATAGGTGCAGCAGTGAAGAGGAAACATATTAATGACCGTATTGGTCTATTAACTGTAATGCAGTATTCTTGCTGGGACATTGAAGTAGCAAATTCTTATTTTTTTTTTTTTCGTTCATTGCCCAATTATGGCTTGTAATAACTATTATGGCCAGACATTAACAACTTGCCTGCAACTTGAAGTTTCTTTCATTTTCTTGATCAATGAATGCACCATGACTACAACACTTGACTTCAAAGGCTCTTTTGCACCAAACAAAACAAAACAAAACAAAAAGGGTAGTTAAATAGAACTAAAAATCGGAATTAAAAACACAAATTCAACCTAATAACTAAAGCTATAAAATAGATTAATTATAGCTTATCATATGTGTTGTACTTCCATCTAGATCTTCTTTTTAACTTATCTTGACTGATTCTATTTTATTTTTGTTCAGATTGCGTTTGTAAATTCTTCAAATTGATTATGTTCATATTTTGCTGTAGAGAAATCTTGATCTTCAAATCTTAATTAAATGTTCTTCAAATTTTGACCAAATCTTAATTAAATCTCTTTCAAATTTTGATCAAATCTTCTTCAAATCTTAATTAAAAATCTTCTTAAAATCTTGATCAAATCTTTTTCAAATCTTGACCATATTTT
>PGTU02001384.1:0-11939 GCA_002896215.2 Cicer echinospermum
TATTGTCCAATTATTGTTTTTAATCAATCTTGTGCATTCAATAGGTGTGTTTGTGTCATTGGATGAACATTTAGATCATTTTCGTCCTCCCTAGGCTTATTCTTGTCCAATTAGGGTTTTTAACCAATCTTGTGGATCAAATAGGTGTGTTTGTGTCATTGGATGAAAATTTAGGTCATTTTCGTCCTCCCTAGGCTTATTCTTGTCCAATTAGGGTTTTTTAATCAATCTTGTGCATCCAATAGGTGTGTTTGTGTCATTGGATGAACATTTAGGTCATTTTCGTCCTCCCTAGGCTTATTCTTGTCCAATTAGGGTTTTTAACCAATCTTGTGCATCCAATAGGTGTGTTTGTGTCATTGGATGAAATTTAGGTCATTTTCGTCCTCCCTAGGCTTATTATTGTCCAATTAGGGTTTTTAACCAATCTTGTGCATCCAATAGGTGTGTTTGTGTCATTGGATGAACATTTAGGTCATTTTCGTCCTCCCTAGGCTTATTCTTGTCCAATTAGGGTTTTTAACCAATCTTGTGCATCCAATAGGTGTGTTTGTGTCATTGGATGAACATTTAGGTCATTTTCGTCCTCCCTAGGCTTATTCTTGTCCAATTAGGGTTTTTAACCAATCTTGTGCATCCAATAGGTGTGTTTGTGTCATTGGATGAACATTTAGGTCATTTTCGTCCTCCCTAGGCTTATTCTTGTCCAATTAGGGTTTTTAACCAATCTTGTGCATCCAATAGGTGTGTTTGTGTCATTGGATGAACATTTAGGTCATTTTCGTCCTCCCTAGGCTTATTCTTGTCCAATTAGGGTTTTTAACCAATTTTGTGCATCCAATAGGTTTGTTTGTGTCATTGGATGAACATTTAGGTCATTTTCGTCCTCCCTAGGCTTATTCTTGTCCAATTAGGGTTTTTAATCAATCTTGTGCATCCAATAGGTGTGTTTGTGTCATTGGATGAACATTTAGGTCATTTTCGTCCTCCCTAGGCTTATTCTTGTCCAATTAGGGTTTTTAACCAATCTTGTGCATCCAATAGGTGTGTTTGTGTCATTGGATGAACATTTAGGTCATTTTCGTCCTCCCTAGGCTTATTCTTGTCCAATTAGGGTTTTTAATCAATCTTGTGCATCCAATAGGTGTGTTTGTGTCATTGGATGAACATTTAGGTCATTTTCGTCCTCCCTAGGCTTATTCTTGTCCAATTAGGGTTTTTAACCAATCTTGTGCATCCAATAGGTGTGTTTGTGTCATTGGATGAACATTTAGGTCATTTTCGTCCTCCCTAGGCTTATTCTTGTCCAATTAGGGTTTTTAATCAATCTTGTGCATCAATAGGTGTGTTTGTGTCATTGGATGAACATTTGAACATTTAGGTCATTTTCGTCCTCCCTAGGCTTATTCTTGTCCAATTAGGGTTTTTAACCAATCTTGTGCATCCAATAGGTGTGTTTGTGTCATTGGATGAACATTTAGGTCATTTTCGTCCTCCCTAGGCTTATTCTTGTCCAATTAGGGTTTTTAATCAATCTTGTGCATCCAATAGGTGTGTTTGTGTCATTGGATGAACATTTAGGTCATTTTCGTCCTCCCTAGGCTTATTCTTGTCCAATTAGGGTTTTTAACCAATCTTGTGCATCAAATAGTTGTGTTGTGTCATTGGATGAACAACATTTAGGTCATTTTCGTCCTCCCTAGGCTTATTCTTGTCCAATTAGGGTTTTTAACCAATCTTGTGCATCCATAGGTGTGTTTGTGTCATTGGATGAACATTTAGGTCATTTTCGTCGTCCTCCCTAGGCTTATTCTTGTCCAATTAGGGTTTTTAATCAATCTTGTGCATCCAATAGGTGTGTTTGTGTCATTGGATGAACATTTAGGTCATTTTCGTCCTCCTAGGCTTATTCTTGTCCAATTAGGGTTTTTAACCAATCTTGTGCATCCAATAGGTGTGTTTGTGTCATTGGATGAACATTTAGGTCATTTTCGTCCTCCCTAGGCTTATTCTTGTCCAATTAGGGTTTTTAAATCAATCTTGTGCATCCAATAGGTGTGTTTGTGTCATTGGATGAACATTTAGGTCATTTTCGTCCTCCCTAGGCTTATTCTTGTCCAATTAGGGTTTTTAACCAATCTTGTGCATCCAATAGGTGTGTTTGTGTCATTGGATGAACATTTAGGTCATTTTCGTCCTCCCTAGGCTTATTCTTGTCCAATTAGGGTTTTTAACCAATCTTGTGCATCCAATAGGTGTGTTTGTGTCATTGGATGAACATTTAGGTCATTTTCGTCCTCCCTAGGCTTATTCTTGTCCAATTAGGGTTTTTAACCAATCTTGTGCATCCAATAGGTGTGTTTGTGTCATTGGATGAACATTTAGGTCATTTTCGTCCTCCCTAGGCTTATTCTTGTCCAATTAAGGTTTTTAAACAATCTTGTGCATCCAATAGGTTGTGTTTGTGTCATTGGATGAACATTTAGGTCATTTTCGTCCCCCCTAGGCTTATTCTTGTCCAATTAGGGTTTTTAACCAATCTTGTGCATATCCAATAAGTGTGTTTGTGTCATTGGATGAACATTTAGGTCATTTTCGTCCTCCCTAGGCTTATTCTTGTCCAATTAGGGTTTTTTAATCAATCTTGTGCATCCAATAAGTGTGTTTTGTGTCATTGGATGAACATTTTAGGTCATTTTCGTCCTCCCTAGGCTTATTCTTGTCCAATTAGGGTTTTTAACCATCTTGTGCATCCAATAAGTGTGTGTTTGTGTCATTGGATGAACATTTAGGTCATTTTCGTCCTCCCTAGGCTTATTCTTGTCCAATTAGGGTTTTTAACCAATCTTGTGCATCCAATAACATTAGTGTCATTGGATGAACATTTGTCATATAAACTGTCAAGATCGTTTTGGAGAATCTTCTGATTTTCTGCATAATTTCATGGTGCATCTTCTGCATTCTTGTCCAATGTTTTTTGCTCTTCTTGTGAGAAATAGTTTCTTTGTGTCATTGGATGAACATTTAGGTCATTTTCGTGTTCCTAGGCTTATTCTTGTCCAATTAATTTTTAACCAATCTTGTGCATCAATAGGTGTCATTTGTGTCATTGGATGAACATTTAGGTCATTTTCGTTCTCCCTAGGCTTATTCTTGTCCAATTAGGGGTTTTTAATCAATCTTGTGCATCCAATATATTGTGTTTTGTGTCATTGGATGAACATTTAGGTCATTTTCGTAATGTCTCCTAGGCTTATTCTTGTCCAATTAGGGTTTTTAATCAATCTTGTGCATCCAATAGTGTGTTTTGTGTCATTGGATGAACATTTAGGTCATTTTCGTCCTCCCTAGGCTTGTTTCTTGTCCAATTAGGGTTTTTAACCAATCTTGTGCATCCAAATAGATGTGTTTGTGTCATATCTTCATTTAGGTCATTTTTTTTTAAAACTTGATCTCTTTGTAAAATAAGGTTTTTAATCAATCTTGTGTGACCATTTTTTTGGTTTTAGGGAATAATAGTCATTTTCGTCCTCCTTAGTTGTATTCTGTCCAATTAGGTTTTTAACCAATCTTGTGCATCCACGGATTTGTTTGTGTCATTGGATGAAACATTTAGGTCATTTTCGTCCTCTTCCTAGGCTTATTCTTGTCCAATTAGGTTTTTTTAATCAATTTGTGCATCCAATAGGTGTGTTTGTGTCATTGGATGAACATTTTTAGGTCATTTTAGATTTTCCTAGGTTTTTATTCTTGTGCAATTAGGGTTTTTAATCAATCTTTTGCATTCAATCTTTTCATTTGTGTCATTGGATAAAATTTAAGTCATTTTCGATGTCATTTAGTCATTTTTCTTACTTATCTTGTCCAATTAGGGTTTTAACAATCTTGTGCATCCAATAAGTTTCATATTGTGTCATTGGATGAACATTTAGGTCATTTTCGTCCCAGCTAGGCTTATTCTTGTCCAATTATGATTTTTTAAAAGGTTTCAGCATCTTGTAAAATTTGACAAGTCACATCAGAAGTTCATTTTGTGTCATTGGATGAACATTTAGGTCATTTTCGTCCTTTTAGGCTTATTCTTGTCCAATTGATTTTTAGATTCATTAGTTTGCATCCAATGAGTGTGTTTGTGTCATTGGATGATGTTTTTTAGGTCATTTTCATCCTCTCCTGAGCTTTATTCTTGTCCAATTTAGGTTTTTAACCAATCTTGTGCATCCATAGAGTGTGTTTTGTGTCATTGGATGAACATTTAGGTCAAGTTCGTCCTCAAAGGCTTATTCTTGTTCAATTAGGGTTTTTATTCCAATCTTGTGCATCCAATAGGTGTGTATTGTGTCAACATAATGAACATTTAGGTCTTTGTTTCTGTTTCATCATAATCTTATCCCAGTTCGCCATTATGGAGTTTTTCTTGAAAGGCATCTTGTTTGGTAGGCTGTTTTGTGTCATTGGGACATTTAGGTCATAATGTCCTCCCTAGGCTTATTATTGTCCAATTAGGTTTAACCAATTTGTGCACTTTTGTGTCTACCTCTATTTTGAAGTTTTCTTTTTGGATTTGAAAATCCTTTTTTGAAATGATCCCTTCTTCTGTCCATTCTCTGTATCAATTTTTGTGCATCCGAACTATTTGTGTCATTGGATGAACATTTAGGTCATTTTCGTCCTCATTTAGGCTTATTCTTGTCCAATTAGGGTTTTCAAAGCCATTACTTTGTGCATCCAATAGGTGTTTGTGTCATTGGATGAACATTTAGGTCATTTTCGTCCTCCCTAGGCTTATTCTTGTCCAATTAGGGTTTTTAACCAATCTTGTGCATGGCATATAGGTGTGTTTTTGTGTCATTGGATGAACATTTAGGTCATTTTCGTCCTCACCTAGGCTTATTCTTGTCCAATTAGGGTTTTTAACCAATCTTGTGCATCCAATAGTTGTGTTTGTGTCATTGGATGAACATTTAGGTCATTTTCATCCTGGCTTCTCCTTCATTTTTTCAATTAGAGTTCAAACAATCTTGTGCATCCAATAGGTGTGTTTGTTTCACATGGCTTGTTCCTTCATGATGAGTTTGTAATGTGTCCCCATTCTTCTTTAGCATTTTAGGTCATTTTCTTGTCCTTATTCTTGTCCATAGGTTTCAAATCAATCTTGTGCATCCAATAAGTGTGTTTGTGTCATTGGATGAACATTTAGGTCATTTTCGTTCTCCCTAGGCTTATTCTTGTCCAATTTGCTTCTTTTTTTTCAATCTTGTGCATCCAATAGTTCATTTGTGTCATTGGATGAACATTTAGGTCATTTTCGTCACATTCCTAGGCTTATTCTTGTCCAATTATTTTGCTTTTTAACCAATAGTCTTGTGCATCCAATAAGTGTGTTTGTGTCATTGGATGAACATTTTCAGTCATTTTCGTCCTCCCTAGGCATTTTTCTTGTCCAATTAGGTTTTTAACACAATCTTGTGCATCCAATAGAGTGAGCTTTGTGTCAATTGAGTAACATTTAGGTCATTTACGTCCTCCTAGGCTTATTCTTGTCCAATTATGCCTTTTAATCCAATTCCTGTTAAAACTTAAGAAAATAACTCAAGAATGATCTTTGGTTTGGTTATGAAAGGTCATTTTCGTCCTCCAAGGAGAACGTTCTTGGTTTTTATGTTATCCAAAACAGAGAATGTGAACATTTTAGATTAGCTAGGCTTATTCTTGTCTAATTTATTTTAATTGATCAATCTTGTGCATCAAATAAGTGTGTTTGTGTCATTGGATGAACAAAGATTTAGGTCATTTTCGTCCTCCCTAGGCTTATTCTTGTCCAATCACACTGTTTTTTTTCCACTAAGTCTGTGCAACGAATAGCCTTGTTTGTGTCATTGGATGAACATTTAGGTCAATTTTCGTCTATCCCTAGGCTTTATTCTTGTCCAATTAGGGTTTTAAACCAATCTTGTGCATCCAATAGGTCTTGTTTGTGTCATTGGATGAACATTTAGGTCATTTTCGTCCTACCTAGGCTTATTCTTGTCCAATTAGGATTTTTGCTCAACTCTTGTTGAGAATAGATTTGTGTCATGGATGAACAGAGTCATCTAATGACAATTTCGCAGCTGATATGTGAATGCAGCAGTGCTTGTTTATTCTTGTGTCAGAAAATGATAACCAATCTCTGTTTTGCAGAATAAGGTTAAGTGTCATTGGATGAACATTAGGTCATTTTCTTCCTCCTTAGGCTTCTTTCTTGATCAATTAGGGTATTTTTAATCAATCTTGTGCATCCAATAGGTGTACTTTGTGTCATTGGATGAACATTTAGGTCATTTTCGTTTTCCCTAGGCTTATTCTTGTCCAATTAAAAATAATCCAATCTTGTGCATCCAAATAGTGTTTTTGTGTCATTGGATGAACATTTAGGTCATTTTCGTCCTTCTTAGGCGTTTCTTCATTGATCAATTAGGGTTTTTAATCAATCTTGTGTCATCCAATGTAGTGTGTTTGTGTCATTGGATGAACAGATTAGGTCATTTTCGTCCAGAGCTGCTGTCTCTTGTCCAATTACGGAGAATGATTAACGTTCTTGTTTGTCAGTTTGAATTTAGGTCATTTGAGCTTCAATAATCATTCTGGAGTGCATCCAATATTTTAAACGTTCTGTGTGCATCCAGGTTCTTGTCATTTTCCAATTGTAACCAATTAGGTTGTTTTGTGTCATGAACATTTAGGTCATTTTTCCTCCTAGGCTTATTCTTGTCCAATTTGGTTTTTAATCAATCTGCAGACCGTGTGTTTGTGTTTTGGATGACATTTAGGTCATTTTCGTCCTCTTAGGCTTATTCTTGTCAATTAGGGTTTTTAATCCTATCTTGTGCATCCAATGGTGTGATTTGTGTCAATTGGATGAACATTTAGGTCATTTTCGTCCTCCCTAGGCTTATTCTTGTCCAATTAGGGTTTTTAAAGCTGGAATCTTTGTGCATCCAATAGGTGTGTTTGTGTCATTGGATGAACATTTAGGTCATTTTCGTCCTCCTAGGCTTATTCTTGTCCAATTAACATTTTTAATCATAATCTTGTTCATTAAATAACTTTTTGTTTGTGTCATTGGATGAACATTTTGGTCATTTTCGTCCTCCCTAGGCTTATTCTTGTCAATTAGGGTTTTTAATCAATCTTGTGCATCCAATAGGTGTGTTTGTGTCATTGGATGAACATTTAGGTCATTTTCGTCCTCCCTAGGCTTATTCTTGTCCAATTAGGGTTTTTAACCAATCTTGTGCATCCAATAGGTTGTTTGTGTCATTGGATGAACATTTAGGTCATTTTCGTCCTCCCTAGGCTTATTCTTGTCCAATTAGGGTTTTTATCAATCTTGTGCATCGAATAGGTGTGTTTGTGTCATTGGATGAACATTTAGGTCATTTTCGTCCTCCCTAGGCTTATTCTTGTCCAATTAGGGGTTTTTAATCAATCTTGTGCATCCAATAGGTGTGTTTGTGTCATTGGATGAACATTTAGGTCATTTTCTTCCTCCATAAGCTTATTCTTGTCCAATTAGGGTTTTTAATCAATCTTGTGTATCCAATAGTTGTGTTTGTGTCATAGGATGAACATTTAGGTCATTTTCGTCCTCCCTAGGCTTATTCTTGTCCAATTAGGGTTTTTAACCAATCTTGTGCATCCAATAGGTGTGTTTGTGTCATTGGATGAACATTTAGGTCATTTTCGTCCTCCCTAGGCTTATTCTTGTCCAATTAGGGTTTTTAACCAATCTTGTGCATCCAATAAGTGTGTTTGTGTCATTGGATGAACATTTAGGTCATTTTCGTCCTCCCTAGCTTATTCTTGTCCAATTAGGGTTTTTAACAAATCTTGTGCATCCAATAGGTGTGTTTGTGTCATTGGATGAAACATTTAGGTCATTTTCGTCCTCCCTAGGCTTATTCTTGTCCAATTAGGGTTTTTAATCAATCTTGTGCATCCAATAGGTGTGTTTGTGTCATTGGATGAACATTTAGGTCATTTTCGTCCTCCCTAGGCTTATTCTTGTCCAATTAGGGTTTTTAACCAATCTTGTGCATCCAATAAGTGTGTTTGTGTCATTGGATGAACATTTAGGTCATTTTCGTCTCCCTAGGCTTATTCTTGTCCAATTAGGGTTTTTAACCAATTTTGTGCATCCAATAGGTTTGTTTGTGTCATTGGATGAACATTTAGGTCATTTTCGTCCTCCCTAGGCTTATTCTTGTCCAATTAGGGTTTTTAACCAATCTTGTGCATCCAATAGGTGTGTTTGTGTCATTGGATGAACATTTAGGTCATTTTCGTCCTCCCTAGGCTTATTCTTGTCCAATTAGGGTTTTTAACCAATCTTGTGCATCCAATAGGTGTGTTTGTGTCATTGGATGAACATTTAGGTCATTTTCGTCTCCCTAGGCTTATTCTTGTCCAATTAGGGTTTTTAACCAATCTTGTGCATCCAATAGGTGTGTTTGTGTCATTGGATGAACATTTAGGTCATTTTCGTCCTCCCTAGGCTTATTCTTGTCCAATTAGGGTTTTTAACCAATCTTGTGCATCCAATAGGTGTGTTTGTGTCATTGGATGAACATTTAGGTCATTTTCGTCCTCCCTAGGCTTATTCTTGTCCAATTAGGGTTTTTAATCAATCTTGTGCATCCAATAGGTGTGTTTGTGTCATTGGATGAACATTTAGGTCATTTTCGTCCTCCTTGTGCATAGGCATTATTCATTTTTGTCCAGGCTTATTCTTGTTAGGGTTTTTAATCAATCTTGTGCATCCAATAGGTGTGTTTGTGTCATTGGATGAACATTTAGGTCATTTTCGTCCTCCTAGGCTTATTCTTGTCCAATTAGGGTTTTTAACCAATCTTGTGCATCCAATAGGTGTGTTTGTGTCATTGGATGAACATTTAGGTCATTTTCGTCCTCCCTAGGCTTATTCTTGTCCAATTAGGGTTTTTAACCAATCTTGTGTGCATCCAATAGTGTGTGTTTGTGTCATTGGATGAACATTTAGGTCATTTTTCGTCCTCCCTAGGCTTATTCTTGTCCAATTTAGGGTTTTTAAATCAATCTTGTGCATCCAATAGTTGTGTTTGTGTCATTGGATGAACATTTAGGTCATTTTCGTCTCCTCCCTAGGCTTATTCTTGTCCAATTAGGGTTTTTAACCAATCTTGTGCATCCAATAGGTGTGTTTGTGTCATTGGATGAACATTTAGGTCATTTTCGTCCTCCCTAGGCTTATTCTTGTCCAATTAGGTTTTTAATCAATCTTGTGCATCCAATAGTTGTTTGTGTCATTGGATGAACATTTAGGTCATTTTCAATCTCCCTAGGCTTATTCTTGTCCAATTAGGTTTTTAACCAATCTTGTGCATCCAATAGGTCATTTGTGTCATTGGATGAACATTTAGGTCATTTTCGTCCTCCCTAGCTTTTATTCTTGTCCAATTAGGGTTTTTAATCAATCTTGTGCATCCAATAGGTGTGTTTGTGTCATTGGATGAACATTTAGGTCATTTTCGTCTCTCCCTAGGCTTATTCTTGTCCAATTAGGGTTTTTAACCAATCTTGTGCATCCAATAGGTGTGTTTGTGTCATTGGATGAACATTTAGGTCATTTTCGTCCTCCCTAGGCTTATTCTTGTCCAATTAGGGTTTTTAAATCAATCTTGTGCATCCAATAGGTGTGTTTGTGTCATTGGATGAACATTTAGGTCATTTTCGTCCTCCCTAGGCTTATTCTTGTCCAATTAGGGTTTTTAACCAATCTTGTGCATCCAATAGGTTTGTTTGTGTCATTGGATGAACATTTAGGTCATTTTCGTCCTCCCTAGGCTTATTCTTGTCCAATTAGGGTTTTTAACCAAATCTTGTGCATCCAATAGGTTGTGTTTGTGTCATTGGATGAACATTTAGGTCATTTTCGTCCTCCCTAGGCTTATTCTTGTCCAATTAGGGTTTTTTAACCAATCTTGTGCATCCAATAGGTGTGTTTGTGTCATTGGATGAACATTTAGGTCATTTTCGTCCTCCCTAGGCTTATTCTTGTCCAATTAGGTTTTTTAACCAATCTTGTGCATCCAATAGGTGTGTTTTGTGTCATTGGATGAACATTTAGGTCATTTTCGTCCTCCCTAGGCTTATTCTTGTCCAATTAGGGTTTTTTAACCAATCTTGTGCATCCAATAGGTGTGTTTGTGTCATTGGATGAACATTTAGGTCATTTTCGTCCTCCCTAGGCTTATTCTTGTCCAATTAGGGTTTTTTTAATCAATCTTGTGCATCCAATAGGTTGTTTGTGTCATTGGATGAACATTTAGGTCATTTTCGTCCTCCCTAGGCTTATTCTTGTCCAATTAGGGTTTTTAACCAATCTTGTGCATCCAATAGGTGTGTTTGTGTCATTGGATGAACATTTAGGTCATTTTCGTCCTCCCTAGGCTTATTCTTGTCCAATTAGGGTTTTTAACCAATCTTGTGCATCCAATAGGTGTGTTTGTGTCATTGGATGAACATTTAGGTCATTTTCGTCCTCCCTAGGCTTATTCTTGTCCAATTAGGGTTTTTAACCAATCTTGTGCATCCAATAAGTTTGTTTGTGTCATTGGATGAACATTTAGGTCATTTTCGTCCTCCCTAGGCTTATTCTTGTCCAATTAGGGTTTTTAAACCAATCTTGTGCATCCAATAGGTTTGTTTGTGTCATTGGATGAACATTTAGGTCATTTTCGTCCTCCCTAGGCTTATTCTTGTCCAATTAGGGTTTTTTTAACCAATCTTGTGCATCCAATAGGTGTGTTTGTGTCATTGGATGAACATTTAGGTCATTTTCGTCCTCCCTAGGCTTATTCTTGTCCAATTAGGGTTTTTTTAACCAATCTTGTGCATCCAATAGGTGTGTTTGTGTCATTGGATGAACATTTAGGTCATTTTCGTCCTCCCTAGGCTTATTCTTGTCCAATTAGGGTTTTTAACCAATCTTGTGCATCCAATAGGTGTGTTTGTGTCATTGGATGAACATTTAGGTCATTTTCGTCCTCCTAGGCTTATTCTTGTCCAATTTAGGTTTTTAATCAATCTTGTGCATCCAATAGGTGTGTTTGTGTCATTGGATGAACATTTAGGTCATTTTCGTCCTCCCTAGGCTTATTCTTGTCCAATTAGGGTTTTTAACCAATCTTGTGCATCCAATAGGTGTGTTTGTGTCATTGGATGAACATTTAGGTCATTTTCGTCTCCCTAGGCTTATTCTTGTCCAATTAGGGTTTTTAATCATCTTTGTGCATCCAATAGTTGTGTGTGTGTCATTAGGCTTATTCTTTCCAATTAGGGTTTTTAATCAATCTTGTGCATCCAATAGGTGTGTTTGTGTCATTGGATGAACATTTAGGTCATTTTCGTTCCTCCCTAGGCTTATTCTTGTCCAATTAGGGTTTTTAACCAATCTTGTGCATCCAATAGTTGTGTTTGTGTCATTGGATGAACATTTAGGTCATTTTCGTCCTCCCTAGGCTTATTCTTGTCCAATTAGGTTTTTAACCCAATCTTGTGCATCCAAATAGGTGTGTTTGTGTCATTGGATGAACATTTAGGTCATTTTCGTCCTCCCTAGGCTTATTATTCTTGTCCAATTAGGGTTTTTAATCAATCTTGTGCATCCAATAGGTCAGTTTGTGTCATTGGATGAACATTTAGGTCATTTTCGTCCTCCCTAGGCTTATTCTTGTCCAATTAGGGTTTTTAACCAATCTTGTGCATCCAATAAGTTTCATTTGTGTCATTGGATGAACATTTAGTCTTTTCGTCCTCCCTAGGCTTATTCTTGTCCAATTAGGATTTTAACCAATCGCTGTGCGTCCAATAGGTGTGTTTGTGTCATTGGTTAAACAATTAGGTCATTTTCGTCCTCC
>PGTU02001395.1:0-15228 GCA_002896215.2 Cicer echinospermum
GAATTCCAAACCAAAACCCTCCTCGAAGGGCCGTAAATCATAATTGTACCGCCTATCGCAGGCCGAAAAAGTACCATTATCGGGGTGCCACCTAACACGGGTTGCCACGATTTACCAAAAAAGCGATAAACCCATAACGTACTGCCTATCACGGGCCCGTAGCGTTTACCGAGGTCCACCTATCACGAAGGTCTGTACGGTTACTAAAAATAATGTAAATGTAAACGTCCGCCTATCAATGCCAAAGTACTATCTACCAAGGTGCCACCTATTACGGGTCTGCACATTTTACCCAAAAACGAAAACCATAAACGTACTGCCTATCACGGGCCCGTATCGTTTATCGAGGTGCCACCTATCACGGGTCTGCACGGTTTTCAAAACGTAAAATCATCAATGTACCGCCTATCACAGGCCAAAGTACTATTTATCAAGGTGCCACCTATCACGGGTCTGCACGATTTACAAAAGGATGAAAATGCCGAACATATATACCGACTCCATCCCACAACAAAACGTTAAGCAAATGCAGATATTAAAAGATTCCCCATTTTTAATATCCATTTAACTTAAAGGTTCTCAACAAACATTAAGCAAACAGACATATTAAGACATTCCCCATTCTTAATACTCTTTTTGACTTAACTGATTTTTTTTAAAACAAACATTAGGTAAACCGAGTTATTAAAAAGATTCCCCATTTCTAATACTCGTTTAACTCTAATGGTTTTCACGCCAACATTAAGTGAACGCAGACCTTAAGAGATTCTCCCCATTCTTAAGACTCGTTTAACTTAAACATTTTTCTCAAACGCACATTAAGTAAACCGCGGTATTAAAAGATTCCCCGTTTTTAATACTCGTTTAACTCTAATGGTTTTCAAATTCCCACAGAAGACAATTTAAGACATACCTCACATTCAAATCCATAGTTCACACCAAAACACGTCAATCAACAACCATCAAGTATGAACGCGCCAAATACGACGAACACAAATCAACGCAACATAACCCCCAGATACAATCAAATTTCATTTACTCATATCCATACACTAATGACTTCAAATTCATTTACACGAAACATTCATGCAAATATAAACAAAACCTAACTCTAAGGTTTTACCCCATAACGCATTAGATTCGTTTTTTCCCAATCGATACCTAAAACCCTAAAACAGATTCCTTCCCACACCAACCACAGATAAGTCCAATGCAACTAGAAGTTGAAGGAAGCCTACCTTAACGTTTAGCTCAAACGTGCGTTTCCGGTACAGTGAGTAAATCCGATAAATGTTTCGCTCGTAACCACGCTTCCAAACTGGTCCACTAAGCGCCGTAGCATGGAGGTGAGCAACCTTCCCTTCTATCACTTCTTGAAACGACGTTTAGATACTAGGTGAAACGGGGAGGTTGTTGTTTGAATCTCAAATACCGTTTTTACTCGTTTCGGAATCAAAGAGGAAGAGTGGAGTTGAGAAATCCTTGTTCTAACGCTCACCCAACCTTGGGTTACTATTCTTGAAGAAAAGGTAAGAGCGAAGAAAACGAAAAATGGAGGAGAAGGGAAAGGGGGTCACGGGTTGATCAGAGGAAGAAGATGAAAAATTTCAGATTTTCCTTCCTTTCTTTTTCTTTGCTTGGTTTTTCCTTTCTCGTTTTTCCTTCTTTCCTTTATAAACTCTTTTGTTTTCCTTTTCCTTCCTCCTAGTTTTCCTTCTTTTTCCCTCCAACAACACACACATGTACATATATAATAAATATAACTTAACAAATATCTAAATCTAGATATTTGTTAAATTACCATTTCACCCGTAACGCATTAGATTCTCCGCAAAGGATTCACCACAGTTAATTTCAATTTATTTATCGACGAGAAATTTTAATTGGCATCAAAATATGTTTTTGATATATAAAACTCCAAATATTATTAACTTTGGCTTAAAAGCCTCTGAGCCAAAATCCAAAATACACCAAAAATACATAAAGGGTACTTTAAAATTATGGGTCTTACATTACTACCCCCTAAAATTAGTTTCATCCTCGAAAACTATGCGTCGATAAATAACTCTGGGTGTTGTTCTCTCATCTTGCTCTCCAATTCCCAAGTCGCATCTCCAGTAATTGAGTTCCAAATTACCTTGACCAATGAAACATCCTTGGTCCTCAATTGCTTGATCTTCGGTCATCATTCTCACAGGTGGTACTTCGAACGACAGGTTTATCCTTTAGCTGGATTGTGTCTGGTTCGATCACATGAGATGGATCTGCGAGATATTTCCTCAACTGTGACACATGAAACACGTCATGAATATTGGACAGTATCGGAGGTAATGCAATTCGGTAAGCAACCGGCCCAATTCGTGCAGAAATCTGATATGGTCCAATAAATTTCGGAGTCAACTTCTTCGATTTCAAGGCTCTACCTACTCCAGTAGTAGGTGTGACTCTCAGAAATACATGGTCACCCTGTTCGAATTCCAAAAGTCTGCGACACTTGTCCGCGTACTCTTCTGATGATCTTGTGAAGTCTTCATTTTCTCCTTGATCTTCCTCACCTTAGCCGTTGTCTGTTGCACCACTCTGGTCCGACAATCATATTCTCACCGTCTTTATACCAACACAAGGGCGTTTGACACTTGCGCCCATATAAAGCCTCATATGGTGCCATTCCAATACTTGCGTGGAAACTATTGTTGTAAGTGAATTCAATCAACGGAAGTACATCATCCCAGCTTACCCTATCATCTAATACACATGCTCTCAATAGATCTTCCAAGGACTGATTCGTCCTTTCAGTCTGCCCGTCCGTTTGTGGATGGTAAGTGGAACTCAATTGTAGCTTCGTTCCCAATGCTTCGTGCAATGCTCCCCAACAATGTGATGTGAATTTCGGATCACGGTCTGATACAATGCTCGATGGTACCGCATGTAACCTCACAATTTCAGCAATGTAGATCTCTGTTAGCTGATCTACCTTATAGGTGGTCCTTACCGGCAAAAGTGAGCAGATTTAGTCAGTCGGTCCACTATCACCCATATAGAATCATTCTTCTCCTTGTTTTGGCAATCCGGTTATAAAAATCCATGGAAATGCTGTCCCACTTCCATTTAGGTATATCTAAAGGTTGCAACATCCCAGCAGGTCACTGATGTTCCACCTTCGCTTTCTGACAAGTTAGACAAGTGGATACATATTCCGCCACATGTTTCTTCATTCCTGGCCACCAATAATTCTGCCTCAAATCCTGATACATCTTTGTTGCTCCAGGATGAATACTCAGCTTACTCTTTTTGAGCCTCTTCTAAAATCGTTCTCCGCATATCTTAATTTCTGGTACACAAATCCTACCATTACATCGCAAAATATTATCTGCCCCAATCTTGAACTCAGTCGTCTTCCCTTGTACTATTAGATTCCTCTTCTCTTGTATTAAGACGTCATCTTGAGCATTTGCAATGTCTTCAAGTAGTCCACTCAAAATTTTAATCATTCCGAGTTTCAAAATTCCCGGTGCAAACTCTACGTTCAAGTGCAGGTCTCTAAAAGCTTCCCATAACTCTTGTTGTCTAGCCATAATTATTGAAGACACCGATACACTTCTTCTGCTCAACGCATCAGCCACTACATTGGCCTTCCCAGGGTGGTACTGCAGTGTGAAATCGAAATCCTTGAGAGTCTCCATCCATCGTCTCTGGCGCATGTTCAACTCCTTTTGATCAAACAAATATTTCAAGCTTTTATGGTCACTGAACACGGTGAACGTGCACCCATATAAATAGTGCCTCCAGATCTTCAATGCGAAAACAACTGCGACAAGCTCCAAATCATGGGTAGGATAGTTTCTCTCATGAATCTTCAATTGTCTCGAGGCATAAGCCACAGCTTTCTTGTGTTGCATCAAAACACATCCTAACCCTTGGTGAGATGCATCACAATAAACTTCATAGGGTTCTTCTGATTGCGGTAATATCAATACAGGTGAGGTCGTCAATTTTCTCTTTAGTAACTGGAAGTTTTCTTCACACTTCTCCGTCCATGCGAACGGTTGATCTTTTCTGGTAAGTTGTGTCAGTGGAGCCACAATCTTAGCAAAACCTTCGATAAACCTCCTGTAGTACCCTGCCAGTCCTACAAAACTCCGTTTGTCAGTGACAGTCTGAGGTTGTTCCAAGCAAGAACCGCCTCAATCTTAGCCGGATCTACAGCGATTCCTTCTTGGTTATCACATGTCCCAAGAAATTCACTTTCTCTAGCCAAAATTCACACTTCGACAGATTGGCATACAATCGCTTCTCGCGTAAAATCTCAAAGAACTTGTCGTGAATGTTCTCCATGCTCTTCTTCAGTCCTTGAATAAATCAATATATCATCAATGAACACCACAACGAATTTATCAAGGAATGAATTAAGATTCTGTTCATGTAGTCCATGAAAATTGCCGGTGCATTGGTAACTCCAAACGGCATAACCAGGTATTCATAATGTCCATAGCGGTTCTGAAAGCTGTTTTCTGAATGTCTCCTTCCCTTACTCGAATCTGATGGTAACCCGACTTCAAGTCAATCTTCGAAAATATCGCGGCCCCTCTCAATTGATCCATCAAATCATCGATTCGTGGCAAAGGATAACGATTCTAAATAGTTGCCTTATTAAGCTGTCTATAATCCACACATAGGCGCGAGCTTCCGTCCTTCTTCTTAACTAGCAAAACTGGAGCTCCCCATGGTGATACACTTTGGTCTGATGAATTTTTTCTCCAACAAGTCTTCAATTTGGCTTTTGATCTCATTTAATTCCAATGGCGACATTCGATAAGGTGCCATTGAAATAGGTCCCGTTCCTGGGTGCAAATCAATGAAGAATTCCACTTCTCTTACCGGTGGCAATCCTGGGATTTCCGTCGGAAACACATCCCGATACTCATTGACAAGTATCACATCTTCTATGTTCACACTTATCTTTGCCTCCACATTGGCCAGAGACAAAAACTCATGAGTCCCTTCACTTAGCGACACTCGGAGTTTGTTAGCAGCTAAATATTTAACAACTCCGGGTTCGGGGAAAAGAACCAATTTACGAGCACAATCCAAGATCTAATAATGGTAAGACATCCAATCCATACCGAGGATGACCTCGAGTGATTGTAGCGGTAAACAAATTAAATTAACCAAGAAATCCTTATTCTGAATAGTCATTTGACAATGTAAACATGCAGAATTCACTGTCAAAGTCTTAGCAGGTGTGGAAACAACCAAATCAAAAGGTAAGGCAGACACAGATAACTTCAAGCGATTCACACAATCCATAGCAATGAAGGAATGGGTTGCCCCCGAATCAAAGAGTGCAGTTAGAGTGTTACCTGCAATCTCACAGTCACGCTGAATCAGATTACCAGGTGGATTCCCCTCTTCAGCACTCACACAATAAATGCACCCTCTAGCAGTAGGACGGGTAGCCCTAGCTACATTCACAACTGGTTCCACCTTTGGAGCCGTGCAATCCTTCGCCATGTGTCCTGGCTTCTGGCAAGTGTAGCAGGTGAGAGTGTTAGGGGTACAAGCGTTAGCATAATGTCCCTCTTCTCCACAACGGAAACATCGGACCACTCGTCCCAGTTGTCTCCCAAAATTCTGGTTCCCCGGGCGATTCTGCCCACCGTTGTTAGTTCGTGGTCGATCATAGGGTTTAGCAACTTGTTTCCCCTTGTTGTTCTGGTAATTCACTCGACTAGGCCCTCCTGTACCAAGATTCCCTCCTCGGCTAGCTCTCTTATTCTTCATATCCTCAACTTCCCTACACTTTTCCACAAGGGCTTGGAAACATTGAATTCCCAAGGGTAAGACGGAGTCTTGAATCTCATACTTCAGTCCGTCTTGGAAACGATGACACATGAATGGTTCATCAATTTCTTCACGGAAGAACCTGAAATGTCTCGATAGTGATTCAAACTTAGCAGCATACTCGCCCACAGTCATGCTCCCCTGGTGAAGTTTCAGGAAGTCGTCACCCAGTTTAGTCCTGGTACTCATCGGGAAGTATTTGTCTAAAAAACTTCCTTTTAAATGATTCCCAGTTCACCTCCTCGTGGGCTGCTCCCATCAATAACCTTGCACTCCTCCACCAGTACTCAGCATCCCCCAACAGCATATAAGTGGCATAGCTGACCTTCACTCCCGCCTGACAATTTATCATTTCAAAGATCTTCTCCACTTCTTGGATCCATTGATCCGCCTTCTCTGAATTCTCATCCCCTTAAATTTAGGAGGATTGTAACGACGAAAGTCTTCTAACCCCCTTGACTCTGCAGCACAAATCTCTCTTCCCCTCTTTTCAAGATCCCGTTGAGTCTTGGCAGCAGCCTGTGCAGCAAAAGAACAGCCATGTTATTCATAGCCTCCGCCATTTGATCATTCCTATTAGCGTTGGCTCTCGGAGCGTCATTCCTTCTTGGCGGCATGGTTTCCTATAAAACCATCATCAAGTAGAGTCTTAACGCTACTTCAAATAACTCCAAACTAACGTCCGACTATAACAACACATAATAATTATATTGGACTTGACAACTCAAGTCACCTAAACCGACACATGATCAGATGACAACTCCCAACTTATAGGTCGACCTACAATCTATAACCAGGTTCCACAGCTCCCAAAGAAAACTAACCAATGCTCTAATACCACAATGTAACACCCCATTTTTCAAAGCGAGGTATATATTTTTTTTTCCAAAAGAGATTAAACTAAAACAGAGATTTAAATAAGGTAAATATACTTTTGGATAAATATTTAAGTCGTAACACAACGACAAATAAGTCAACAGAATTTACAAGCAGCTGATCGTTTTTGAAATACGAATCCAAAGTATTTACATTTCAAAAGGTGGTACATAGACCCCATCATTAACAAAATGCCAAACAGATAATATCAGTAAGTACAGTTTTCCAAATCAAAATACTCCAACCCAAAAAGTAGGACGTCTAGTCCCTATACATCAACCTAATCTGATCATCCTACCAAAAACTATACACCCTGAGTGATCTCCACGCGCCCCGTGAGATCCTCCTAACGTAGCTGCAGTCAAGCGTTCCCATCTCCATTCCCGTCCGTAGGGTACGGACCGGTAGGATCGCCCTGACTCTCATCTGAGGGCAAAGCCCAGATTTCCACAATAATTGTAAAGGGTCACCAACCGAAATTAACAAATAACACATAACATTTAAGTTTTAAATGCACAAAATAACCTTTCAACTAAGCATGCACCTTAAAAGGATTTTCCAAATGCTAAAAGTTCATATAATGCTTGCCAAT
Organism: Cicer echinospermum; assembly: GCA_002896215.2. Classification (NCBI taxonomy): domain Eukaryota; kingdom Viridiplantae; phylum Streptophyta; class Magnoliopsida; order Fabales; family Fabaceae; genus Cicer; species Cicer echinospermum. Next base: position 7,310 of record PGTU02001395.1, read on the forward strand.
TAACAATGAACTCAAAATGAAGTTCTTAAACCATCAAGTAATACATAACTGACCAAAGCATTGATAAATCAATTGAGCAATCGATTATCTAACTCAAAATAAGGACTTTTGCTGAGCCAATCGATTGCCAAATTGATTTGGTCAGTTCTGCTGAGTTTCTGCATGACCAAATCGATTTCTAAGTCGATTTTGTCAGTTCTGATGAGTCCCTGTGTTTCCAAATCGATTTTGGCAGTTTTGATGAGTTCCTGCCTCTCTGCCAATCGATTTCCAAATCGATTTCTTAAAAGATTTTGAAAGATATATTTATACAATCGATTGGCAAATCGATTAGGTTAAAATAGTGAACTTCCTGCAACTCATCCAATCGATTGGGAAATCGATTTCCCTGCTTATTCTTCCAAAAATACTTAAACTAATTCAATCACACTCACACATAACTCCAAAACTTAACACTTAGCAAAACCCACACAATCACCACGACGAATTGGTTTTCAAAACAGTTTTACAATCCATCACACTTACACACAAAATCAATACATAACACTTAGCATTTTCAACACAATTACCACGACGACTCAAAGTCAAAACACTCAATCATGACTCGAATCAAACACGACTCGTGTGCCAAGCACCCTAATGCAATGCGTATATGCCAAAATGCATGGACTCGGAATTCCAAACCAAAACCCTCATCGAAGGGCCGTAAATCATAATTGTACCGCCTATCGCAGGCCGAAGTACCAATTACCGAGGTGCCACCTATCACGGGTCTGCACGATTTACTAAAAAGCGTAAACCATAAACATACTGCCTATCACGGGCCCGTAGCGTTTACTGAGTGCCACATATCACGGGTCTGCACGATTTACTAAAAAGAATGTAAATTGTAAACGTACCGCCTATCACAGGCCAAAGTACTATCTCCAAGGTGCCACCTATCACGGGCTGCACAATTTACCCAAAAACGAAAACCATAAACGTACTGCTATCACGGGCCCGTATCGTTTATCGAGGTGCCACCTATCACGGGTCTGCACGGTTTTCAAAAACATAAATCATAAATGTACCGCCTATCACAGGCCAAAGTACTATTTATCAAGGTGCCACCTATCACGGCTCTGCACGATTTACAAAAAGGATGAAAATGCATGAACATATACCAACTCCATCCACAACAAACGTTAAGCAAATGCGATATTAAAAGATTCCCCATTTTTAATATCCATTTAACTTAAATGATTCTCACAACAAACATTAAGCAAACAGACATATTAAGACATTCCCCATTCTTAATACTCTTTTGACTTAACTAATTTTTTTAAAACAAATATTAGGTAAACCGAGTTATTAAAAGATTCCCCATTTCTTATACTCGTTTAACTCTAATGGTTTTCACGCCAACATTAAGTGAACGCAGACCTTAAGAGATTCCCCATTCTTAAGACTCGTTTAACTTAAACATTTTTCTCAAACGCACATTAAGTAAACGGCGGTATTAAAAGATTCCCCGTTTTTAATACTCGTTTAACTCTAATGTTTTTCAAATTCCACAGAAGACAATTTAAGACATACTCTCACATTCATTCCATAGTTCACACCAAAACACGTCAATCAACAACCATCAAGTATGAACGCGCCAAATACGACGAACACAAATCAACGCAACATAACCCCAGATACATCAAATTTCATTTACTCATAATCATACACAATGACTTTCAAATTCATTTACCACGAAACATTCATCAATATAAACAAAACCTAACTCTAAGGTTTTACCCATAATGCATTAGATTCGTTTTTTCCCCAAATCGATACCTAAACCCCTAACAAATTCCTTCCCACACAACCACAGATAAGTCCCTAATGCAACTAGAAGTTTGGAAGGAGCCCTTACCTTAACGTTAGCTCAAACGTGCGTTCCCGGTACCGTGAGTAAATCCGATAAATTTTCCGCTCGCAACCACGCTTCCAAAAAACTGGTCCACTAGCGCCGTAGCATGGAGGTGATCAACCTTCCCTTCTAACACTTCTTGAAACGACGTTTAGATCTAGGTGAAACGGGGAGGTTTGTGTTTGAATCTCAAATACCATTTTACTTCGTTTTCGAATCAAAGTGGAAGAGTGGAGTTGAGAAATCCTTGTTCTAACGCTCACCCAACCTTGGGTTACTATTCTTGAAGAAAAGGAAGCGAAGAAAACGAAAAATGGAGGAGAAGGGAAAAGGGGTCACGGTTGATCAGAGGAAGAAGATGGAAAATTTCAGATTTTCCTTCCTTTCTTTTTCTTTGCTTTGTTTTTCCTTCTTCCTTTTTCCTTCTTTCCTTTATATACTCTTTTCTTTTCCTTTTCCTTCCTTCTAGTTTTCCTTTCTTTTTACCTCCAAACAAACACACATGTACATATATAATAAATATAAATTAACAAATATCTCAAATCTAGATATTTGTTTAAATTACCATTTCACCCGTAACGCATTAGATTCTCCGCAAAGATTTCACCGTAGTTAATTTCAATTTATTTATCGACGAGAATTTTAATTGGCATCAAATATCTTTTTGATTATAAAACTCCAAATATTATTAACTTTGGCTTAAAAGCCTCTGAGCCAAAATCCAAAAATACACAAAATACATAAAGGGTACTTTAAAATTATGGGTCTTACAAATCTTTGTCGAAGAAATTTTTTTCTGAGATGTAGCATTTTTTAGAAAAATCATCTGCCCATTTGAATATCGTGCGGAGAGTAGATATTAAATTTCTGAAAAAGTGGGTTTGTGATGTGACGTAGGTGATAGTGTAATGATGATTTTATTATAAATATATAGATATTGTTTAGATGATTTATTATTACTATATATTATTATTGATTAACATTATTATATATATAATATATATATATATATATATATATATATATATATAGATATATATATTATATATATATATATATATATATATATATAATATATACACACACACATGTGCGTGTGTATAAAAGCCAATGAATGGAAGAGAATGTTCTCAGTAGCATATTCACGTTGCCTGCATCTTCTTTCTTTCTTACCTCTGTTTCACAAAGCAAAACAAGTTAAAGTGTTGGTTTTTCAAAAAAGCCACAAACATAACTTTATTTTTCTTCAACTTCTAAGCTTCCATCAGAAGTGACAGAAGAGAAAATTGCTCATTGCCACGCTGCGGTGCTAGTGAGCTAGTTTTCGAAGCGACGTCACAAACTTAAATTTTACCAGAATTAATCGCGGTGCCATCATCGGTTGTTAAAGCTACAATGGAGGTAAGGGCCTCCTTCCAAACTTTTAGTTTGCATTTAGGACATTATTTGTGATTTTGTGGAAAAGAATTTTGATGTATTTGAGGTGTGATTTTGTGAAAATTAATTTAATGTGATTATGTGTAATTTTAGTGGAATTTAAATTTGAGGTGTGGTTTGTGGTGATTCAAGTTTGGTGTGATTTATATGTTCATAATTATTATTATGAATTTTGAGATGTGATTTATTTGTGGATTTGTAGAAAATGAATTGATGAAATTTGTGGTTTATGTGTAAAATGTGGAGTTTTGAAATTGGATGAGTTATGTTTGAATTGTTTGAAATTTAATTAAGGTGTTATATGTGTGTTGTGGAATTGAATTGATTTGTTGTCGGTGTGAATTAGCGATAATTAAATTTGATGAGTTTGAGTTACGTAATGATTATTTTCAAATAAATGAGTTTGAACTGAAATTGAAATTTTACCAAAAATTAGCGTTGTTAAAGTTGTGAAAAAGTTCAAATTTTAACTAAGTTAAAGAGTTTAAGCAAAAAGATATATTGAAATTAAAAATGGTTAGAGTTTAAAAATGTTACTCTTTAAATTACTTTTTGATTGAGTTTAAAAAGAAAAAAGTTTAGAGTATTTTTATTGACTCAAAGATTTTGGTGCTTTAAATAGTTCGAGTGTGTGTATGGGAAATTTTGACGATATTTGTTTTATTTAGTTTTAAGTAAATAATATAGATTATTGGTTTTAAAACTTTGGTGTGTTGAAAGATTTAATTTTGTAAATTTTGGTTGTGTTTGGATTAGTTTTATTGTGAAACAAGTTGTTATAAATATTAATGTTATGTAGTTAGCTCCTTGAGTCTCGAAAAGGAATCGAGACTGTTGGCACCCGAGTTAGCGGTGGAGAGAACTCTGATATATTAATGTTGTTTGTGGTGATTTATGGTTGAAAATTTTAGAGATTGAATATGGTGATTAATGTTTGGAAATTTTGGTGATTTATGTTAGGTGAAATTGATGTGTTCATAATTATATTATGAATTTTTGAGATGAAATTTATGTGTGACTTGGTGGAAAATGAATTTAATTCAATTTAGGTGTGGATGAAATTTGGAGATGTGATTTATGTGTGGTTGTGGAAATTTAAATTGGTGTGATAAATATGTTTGAGTATGCTCTGTGTAGTGTTTGAAAAATCATTAGTGTTAAATGAGTTATTAAAAATAGGGAATATTTTAATAACTGCATTTTACTTAACGATTGTGGTGAAAAAGAGTCAGAGTATGCTCATGCATTTCATAATACATGGTGACCGCGATGGGGTCATGGTGATAGTGGTGACCGTGATGGGCCACAGGATGATGCCATGTGAATTGTTGGTTGGTTCATCTTATCCTTGCGGGGTATTGTCGCGTCGTGCTGATCTATGAGAGATTGCACTCTAGAATGTGCTGATTTGTGAGCGATTGCCTCTAGAAAACTGTGCTGGTCTGTGAGCGACTGCACTCTTGTATGTCGTGTTGGTCTGTGAGAGACTGCATGCTAGTATCGTGCTGATCCGTGAGAGATTGCACCTCGGGTAATTAGTACTGGTCTGTGAAGAGGCTGTCAAATTATGATTTACGCCCCTCGAGGAGGTTTTGTTTGGATTCCGAAATGATGCATTTTGCATATACGCATTGCATTAGGGTGCTTGGCACGCGGGTCATGTTTGTTATATTTTGATAATTGTATATATATATATATTCGGTTGTTGTTGTGATTTGTCGTAATTACTTTGAGGTGTGAAGTTAGGTTGATCAAGTTTGATGTTTTATGTGTTCATAATGATTTAATGAATATTCTATGTGTGATTGAGGTGTGAATTTGTGGAGATTAATTTGGTGTTAATTATGTGTTCATAGTTGATAACATTAATGTTTGAGTGTTTGCATTGATTCAGAGCCATATTAGAATTGAATCTGCCTTTTTCTCAATTGTATTCGGCTGTACGACAATGCAGTTAGTCAAAAATATCTTCATTTTTCAACGTTGATTTGCTGCGATTATTTGGACCTATGAATGAACCTTTCGCAGATGTAGATTAGCTAGCGCGAAATTGTGTGCTTGCAGTCATTGAAATAGTAGAAGTTTTAGTGTTTGTTGTGTGATAATTGTATGAATGTTGTTTTGTTGTTTTCAGTGGTGATCATTACTTTACAATTATGTGGAAATCTGGCGCATTTGCTGTTCCTTCAAGATAAGAAACAGGACATCCTACGGTTGATTTTTGTACACTCTGGAGGATGGGAATGAGTATGTTGACGTGCTATACTGACCAAGTATTTGGCGTCAGCTCTCATTTGACTTGATCTTGGCTGGGGAGTTGTAGCGTGTTGTGGAATCACCAGTGATGGATGAATGTGATTGTGTCTTTTAAATTTGTTTCTGTGTGTGAATTTTGCGCATGATCGAGTATTAGAGTGTTTGCTATAGTTGTTGGTTGAATACCTGAGACTCAGCAGAGTCTTTTCTTTTGGGCTTTCTTAATGTGCTGTTTCGAATTATTAAATTTGTGGTGATAGAGCTTAGACTGTACCTACGACCAGGTGAATCATTCGTCTACAAGCTGCGTTCACTTATGTTGTCGTGACATATATAATACCTTTTTAGAGTTTCGATGGGTTTCCCATGTACCACTTTTGATGTGTAAATACTTTGGATTTCATATTTCAACACTATTCCGCTGCTTGTAATTAGTTTGACTTATTTGTCGCTTGTGTTATGACTTAAAATATTTATTTCAAAGTATTTTCTTCGTTTTTGAATTGTTTTGGAAAAAAAAATACATCACGCTGTTAAATCGAGGTGTTACAGTTTTCATCTTTTCTTCTCATCTATTATTTAATAACATGAATAAATATCGTACAAGAAAATATAAAGTAATTAAAACTAATACTACTTCAAAGTTTATAACAACATCAGTTAGGTATGAGGTAGGTTTTAGGTGTTTTCTTGATAAAGTCATTCCTATCTCCAATAAATAGTACATTTGGCCGGTTATGGTGTTGGTGAATAATGTGGCTAACCCAAGGTGTTTAGTGTTTATCAAACTGTAATGAATTATGTATGTATCCCTATTTTGATTAGACACGCTAGCCAGTCACCGTAAATGACGTCGGTGTATAGGTGGCACCTCGAATAAACGATACGGGCCTCGTTTGATCTGCTGTAATTAGGAGTTACTTGTAAGCTACGTCTTTAATTATGGTTTTCGTTTTTTTGGGTGATGTTAATTATTTGTAGACATGAACGAGGCGACCCGTGAATAAAGTGTTTAGGTCACCCAATTAGGAGTAGGAATAAATGATGTTATCTTGTGGACTCTCGTAGATTTTTGTTGTGTCGTATCAAAGTGTCTCGGTTTCATACCGATTTAGACAGTAAGAGTAATACATGCAGTTCAGTGTTTTTAGTGAAATAATTGATTCCGTGTCGGCCTTTGACCTCGTTGACATTGGCATAATTGGTCGTGTATCCTCGATACTGCCTTAACATTCGACCGACAATTATACGGTAGCGCTCGCTCACGTTAAGAAAATGTAGGGCTGTTGTTCGCTAGTGATATTCTTTCATGTGATGTACGCTCGTGTTTCCAACATAATCAGAATCATAATATCCACTAATTTTGTACTTGGGAGATTTCTTGTAGAACAAGGTAAGGTTGGCAGTGCCTTTTAGGTATTTAAGGATTCTCTTAACTGTAGTTAAATGTGATTCCCTAGGGTCAATTTGAAATGTTGACCATACACATAAACTAAACATGATTTCGGGTCTCGAAGCGGTAAGGTAAAGTAGGTATCCTATCATTCTTTTATACGTATTTTGATCTACTTTATCTCCTAAATCATCTTTTTCAAGTGAACAAGTAGGGTGTATTGGTATAGTTATAGGTTTACAATCACTCATCTTAAACTTCCTAAGAAGCTATTTTGTATATTTAGTTTGATGAATGTATATACCTTTTTGACTTTGCTGAATTTGTATCCCTAAGAAGAACTTAAGTTCTACCATCATACTCATTTGAAATTCAAGCTGCATCAATTTAGAAAAATATTTACAAAGAGTGTCATTAGTAGATCCAAAATTAATGTCATCAGCATAAATTTGAATAATAAGATTGTTATCTCTTATTGATTTTCTAAAAAGTGTATTATCTACTTGTCCTCTTTCAAAGTTATTTTTAACCAAGAAGTTATTATGTCTATCATACCAAGCTCTAGGTGCTTGTTTTAGACCATACAAAGATTTCCTAAGTTTAAAAACATGATTTGGAAATTCAAAATTTTCAAAACCTGTGGTTTGTTTAATATAGAATTCTTCACTTGTGTAACCATTTAGAAAACACTTTTAACATCCATTTGAGCTAATGTAATGTTATTAGTTTTAGCAAAAGAAAGTAGGATACGAATAGCTTAGGACATGGCTACAGGGGCAAATGTCTTAGTGTAATCTGTAACAGCCCGTTTTTTTTTATAAAAAAAAAAGCGAATTTCAGAAATAATGGAAGAAATACTTTTGGATAAAATATTTAAGTCGTAACATGACGACAAAAGTCAACAATATTTACAAACAGCGGAAACAGTTTTTGAAA
>PGTU02001398.1:0-20182 GCA_002896215.2 Cicer echinospermum
ACTTAACTCTTTGTGCTAAAGGTGATTATTGATCAACCATCTGATGTGCTTCCCGAAGACACTGCGTGGACCTCAAATTGCTGCTGGCCCAGGCTGATTGAAGATACGGGATACCAGCCTCTGATGATGGAATTATCTTCAATTCCAATTGCTCCATGCTCGCCTTTGATTCTTTCCAAACCTTCTTCCCCAAAACTCAAATTTCGAAAAAGTGACCACTTCTTGTCAACACTTCAGTTTTCAGAACATTGAAAACTACTATTGTCGCAACGACGAGTATCTCAAGACATTTAGTAGTTTATTTGACAAACTGATCATTTTCACATGCCAACGACTTTTATCGACACTTAGGATTCTATTATGCCTTGTAGTTTGTTTCATGTCTAAATTTGTAGTTTGTTCTTATGGTATGCTTTATGTACTAAGTTTGAAACTTTGTTTAAACACAGTTGACCAAAATTGTGATGTACTTAATGATCTTTGCCTTCATCCTTCGTTATGTCAATTCTTTTATTATGTTACTACTATTTATCTTTACTTGTGTGCATATTCTTGCATATGTATGTCTCTATATTTTTCCTCTTTTTGCTCATGTCAAAGGGGGAAAAAATTTCGGGTATTGTTCTTGGCCTATTACCACATCTATGTAGGTTTTTAAAACAATTTTTCAATTAATCACATAACAACGGAGAGTACAATTATACTACAGGGAGCAATGGTTCGAATTACACAATCTTCCACAACACATAATCATTTGTCATAATCAAAAGGGGGAGAATGTAAAAACTACATGTTTTTGATGAAGGACAAAGATCGGGACAATATGGTCCCATGCAAACAGATTCAAAAGAGATCAAATATCTTCATATAAGCTTCAAATCCCAAACATTAAAATTAAAGGTAATAGGATACAACCAATATTTCATTACATTGGAACAATCATATTTACTTTGCATTTAAAGTATTTTCAAAAGTCAAAACAACATTAAACAAAGTCTTAAAAATCATATTTTGACAAATACATAAGTGTATTCGAAAATACAGCATCTTGTATTCGAATTTACAAAACAAGTCAGAAGCAAAGTCTCAAAGTTGTATTCGACTCGGCCTAAGTGTAGTCGAATACAACATGGCACGTCAGTGGCCAAAATCCTTATATTGTATTCGATACAACCATCTGTAGTCGAATACAAAGTAAGTCGTGGCAAATTTCACTAATCTGATTCGATTACACACATTGGTGTATTCGAATACAAGGGTGCTAATTTTGAATATTTTTGAACCGTACAAAGAGGGTATCGAAACACCCACATTCCTGTATCGAATTACAACTGGAGCAATACAATTTTTCAGATTCTGGAATGGCTCCAAATCTATGATATCTTTCATTCAAACCTCTTGGTCAATGGCCACGAATACAGAAGAGATGTTTATGGAGTATAAATAATCCCCAAACATTCTGATCAAACAAGACACAATCCTTGAATCACTACTGAACAATTTTGAACAAAATTTGATTTTTACAAAAGTACTTGGCAGTTCATTTTCATTATCCATTCCAGAAAGGTTCACAAGTACTGATTGTTATTGGGATTGTATCATATACCTCTCCTATATTCCTCATCTCCAATCATATTGTTATCCACTTGAAATAAAGTAATCTTCTTTAAAAAGTAAGCTTTATCTAAGATGTGGTTGTGTTATCTTAGGAAGTAGTTGTTAGGAAGTTATGTAGAAAGATCCCAGGGGTGGGAGTGTAATTTTTCTGACTAATTAAGTGGTATCAATCTTTGTGGTGTGCAAGAGACTGGGACGTACCCTTAGTTATAAGGGAACCAGGATAACTCTATTGAGTTCATTTTATTACTGCACTTACAAATTTGATAACCATTTATATATAACTCAGAAAATTGCAACTACCATTATCACTAAAACAAGAAAATTTACTAATACCTATTCACCCCCCCCCCCTTTCAGGCTATATTCTTGTTCCAATTACAGTGTTTTTAATACAATACTTGGGCATCCAATAGGTGTGTTTGTGTCATTGGATACATTTAGGTCATTCGTCCTGCCTAAGATCATTGCAGTCCAATTAGGGTTTTTTAAACAATCTTGTGCATCCATAGGCATGTAGATTGTGTCATGGATCAGACATTTAGGTGATTATTCGTCCACCCTAGGTTTATTCTAGTCCAATTAGGGTTTTTAACCAATCTTGTGCATCCAATAAATTTCATTTGTGTCATGGATTAACCATTAGATTCATTTTCGTCTCCCTAGGTTTATTCTAGACCAATTAGGTTTTTAATCAATCTTGTGTATCCAATAAGTTAGTTGTGTTTGGTATTAACATTTAGGTCAATTTTGTCCTCCCTAGGCTTATATTGTCAATTAGTTTTTAACCAATCTGTGCATCCAATAACTTCAATGTGTCATTGATAACATTTAGTGTCATTTTTCGTCCTTCTTAGGCTTATTCTTGTCAATTAGGTTTTTAACCAATCTTGTGCATCCAATAGGTGTGTTTGTGTCATTGGATGAACATTTAGGTCATTTTCATCCTCCTAGGCTTATTCTTTCCAATTAGGGTTTTTAAACAATTCTGTGCATCCAATAAGTTCATTTGTGTCATGATTATACATTTAAGGTCATTTGTCTCCCTAAGATTATTCTTGTTCAAATTAAGGGTTTTTAATCCAATCTGTGGATCCAATAGGTGTGTTGTGTCATTGTATGAACATTTAGGTCATTTCGTCTCCTTAGGTTATTCTGTCCAATTAGGGTTTTTAACCAATCTTGTGATCCATAGTTGTGTTGTGGTTCATTGATACATTTTAGGTATTTTCGTCCTCCCTAGGTTTATTCTAGTCCAATTAGGGTTTTTAACCAATCTTTGTCCATCCAATATAGGTTCTTTGTGTCATTGGATGAACATTTAGTTCATTTTGTCCTCCCTTAGGCTTATTCTTGTCCAATTAGGGTTTTTAATCAATCTTGTGCATCCAATAAGGTAGTTTGTGTCATTGGATAACATTTAGGTTCATTTCGTCCTCCCTAGGCTATTATTGTCTCAATTAGGGTTTTTTAAACTATCTTGTGCATCCAATAAGTTCATTTTGTCATGGATGAACATTTAGGTCATTTTCGTTCTCCCTGGCTTTATTCTTGTCCAACTTAGGGTTTAACAATCTTGTATCAAAAGTGCATTTGTGTCATTGGATTAACTTTAGGTCATTTTCGTCCTCCTAGGCTTATTCTTGTCCAATTAGGTTTTTCCAAACTTGTGTATGCAATAAGATTCATTTGTGTCATTGGATTATACATTAAGTCAATTTCGTCCTCCCTTGCTATCTTGTCTCAGATTAGGGTTTTACCAATCTTGTCATTCCTATATGTATTTGTTTGTCATTGGATGAACATTTAGGTCATTTCTCGTCCTCCCTTAGGCTTAATCTTGTCCAATTAGGGTTTTTAAAACAACTTTGGATCCAATAAGTCATTTTGTCATTGGATTTAAATTTAGGTCATTTTCGTCCTCCCTAGGCTTATTCTAGTCAACATAGGTTTTTAAACAATCTTGTGCATCCAATAGGTGTGTTTTTGTCATTGGATGACATTTAGGTATTTCGTCCCCTCCCTAGGCTTATTCATGTCCAATTAGGGTTTTTACCAATCTTGTGCATCCAACAAGTTCATTTGTGTCATTGGATTATACATTTAGGTCATTTTCGTCCCCTAGACTTATTCTGTCCAATTAGGGTTTTTAACCAATCTTGTGCTCTATATGTATTATGTGTCATTGGATGAACATTTAGGTCATTTTTCTCCCTAGGCTTATTCTTAGTCCAATTTGGGTTTTAACCAATAGTGTGCATCCAATAATGTCTTTTGTGTCATTGATTAACATTTAGGTCCTTTTCGACCTCCCTAGGCTTATTCTTGTCCAGTAGTGGTTTTATCAATCTTGTGCATCCAATAGTTAGTTTGTGTCTTGATTAACATTTAGATCAATTTCGTCCTCCATAGGCTTATTATTGTCCAATTAGGGTTTTAACCAATCTGTGCATCCAATAAGTTCATGTTGTGTCATTGGATTAAAATTTAGGTCATTTTTCGTCCCCTTGGCCTTATCTTGTCCATTAGGGTTTTAACCAATCTTGTGCATCGAATAGGTGTGTTTGTGTCATTGATGAACATTAGGTCATTTTCGTCCTCCCTAGGCTTACTTGTCACTAGAATTTTTAAACAATCTTTTGCATCCAATAAGTCATTATTTGTCATGGATAACATTTAGGTCATTTTCGTCCTATCTAGGCTATTCTGTCCAATTAGGGTTTTTAGCCAAATCTTGTGCATCCAATAATTCATTAATAGTGTCATTGGTATACTTTAGGTCATTTTCAGTCCCCCTAGGCTTATTCTTGTCCAATTAGGGTTTTTAACCAATCTTGTGCATCCTTAATGTTCATTTGTGTCATTGGATAACATTTAGGCCATTTTTCTCCTCCCTAGCGTTTTCTTGTCAAATTAGGGTTTTAACTAACTTGGATGCATCCAATAGTTCATTTTTGTCATTGAATTAACATTTAGGTCATTTTCGTCCTCGATAGGCTTTTCTGTCCAATTAGGTTTTAAAAATCTTGTGCTACCAATAGGTGTGTTGTTCATTGGATGAAATTTAGGTCATTTTCGTACTCCCTAGGTTTATCTAATCCATTAGGATTTTTAACTAATTGTGCATCCAATAGATGTGTTTGTGTCATTGGATTAACGTTTAGGTCGTTTTCGTCTCTTAGGCTTCTTATACTGTTCATTAGGGTTTTAACCAAATCTTGTCCATCAATATGTTTATTGTCTCATATTTAGGTCATTTTCGTCCTCCCTAGGCTTATTCTTGTCCAATTAGGGTTTTAACCAATCTTGTGCATCCAATAAGTTCATTTGTGTCATTGGATGAACATTTAGGTCATTTTCGTCCTCCTTGGCTTATTCTTGTCCAATTAGGGTTTTTAACCAATCTTGTGCATCCAATAGGTTCATTTGTGTCATTGGATGAACATTTAGGTCATTTTCGTCCTCCCTAGGCTTATTCTTGTCCATCCAATAGGGTTTTTAAACAATCTTGTGCATCCAATAAGTTCATTTGTGTCATTGGATTGGATGAACATTTAGGTCATTTTCGTCCTCCCTAGGCTTATTCTTGTCCAATTAGGTTTTTAACCAATCTTGTGCATCCAATAAGTTCATTTGTGTCATTGGATGAACATTTAGGTCATTTTCGTCCTCCCTAGGCTTTATTCTTGTCCAATTAGGTTTTTAACCAATCTTGTGCATCCAATAAGTTCATTTGTGTCATTGGATGAACATTTAGGTCATTTTCGTCCTCCCTAGGCTTATTCTTGTCCAATTAGGGTTTTTAACCAATCTTGTGCATCCAATAAGTTCATTTGTGTCATTGGATGAACATTAGGTCATTTTCGTCCTCCCTAGGCTTATTCTTGTCCAATTAGGGTTTTTAACCAATCTTGTGCATCCAATAAGTTCATTTGTGTCATTGGATGAACATTTAGGTCATTTTCGTCCTCCCTAGGCTTATTCTTGTCCAATTAGGGTTTTTAACCAATCTTGTGCATCCAATAAGTTCATTTGTGTCATTGGATGAACATTTAGGTCATTTTCGTCCTCCCTAGGCTTATTCTTGTCCAATTAGGGTTTTTAACCAATCTTGTGCATCCAATAAGTTCATTTGTGTCATTGGATGAACATTTAGGTCATTTTCGTCCTCCCTAGGCTTATTCTTGTCCAATTAGGGTTTTTAACCAATCTTGTGCATCCAATAAGTTCATTTGTGTCATTGGATGAACATTTAGGTCATTTTCGTCCTCCCTAGGCTTATTCTTGTCCAATTAGGGTTTTTAACCAATCTTGTGCATCCAATAAGTTCATTTGTGTCATTGATTAACATTTAGGTCATTTTCGTCCTCCCTAGGCTTATTCTTGTCCAATTAGGGTTTTTAACCAATCTTGTGCATCCAATAAGTTCATTTGTGTCATTGGATGAACATTTAGGTCATTTTCGTCCTCCCTAGGCTTATTCTTGTCCAATTAGGGTTTTTAACCAATCTTGTGCATCCAATAAGTTCATTTGTGTCATTGGATGAACATTTAGGTCATTTTCGTCCTCCCTAGGCTTATTCTTGTCCAATTAGGGTTTTTAACCAATCTTGTGCATCCAATAAGTTCATTTGTGTCATTGGATGAACATTTAGGTCATTTTCGTCCTCCCTAGGCTTATTCTTGTCCAATTAGGGTTTTTAACCAATCTTGTGCATCCAATAAGTTCATTTGTGTCATTGGATGAAACATTTAGGTCATTTTCGTCCTCCTAGTTATTCTAGTCCAAATAGGGTCTTCTTAACCACATCTTGTGCATCCAATACATGTGTTGTTGTCATTGCGACTAACATTTAGGTCGTTATTCGTCCTCCCTAGGATTATTCTAGTTCAATCTAGGGTTTTACCATCTTGTAACATCCAACTATGTGCGTATTGTGTCATTGGATGAACATTTAGGACATTTCTCGTCCCTCCCTAGGTTTATTTTCTCCAATTAGCGGTTTTTAACCAATCTTGTGCCATCCAAAAGGTGTGTTTGCTGTCCATGGATGCAAACATTCGGGCATTTCTCGTCCCCCTATACTTAGCTCTGTCCAACTAGGGTTTTAAACAATCTGTGTGCACCAATAGGTGTGTTTGGTGTCCATTAGATGAACATTCATAGGTGATTTTCGTCTTCCCCTAGGCCTCTATTCTAGTCCCAATTAGGATTTTTAACCAAGTCTTGTGCATCCAATCAAATTCATTTGTGTGTCATCAGGATGAACATTTAGGTCATTTTCGTCTACCTTTAGGCTTATTCTTGTCCAATTAGGAGTTTTTAACCAATCTTGTGCTTCCAATAAGTCATTTGTTCTCATTGGATTAACATTTAGGTCATTTTCGTCCTCCCTAGCTTATCTTGTCCAATTTAGGGTTTTCAACCACTATCTTGTGCATCCAATAAGTTTCATTTGTGTCATTGGATTAACATTTTAGGTCACTTTTTCGTCCTCCCTAGGTTTATTCTGTCCAATTAGGGTTTTTTAACCAATCTTGTGCATCCAATAAGTTCATTTGTGTCATTTGGATAAACATTTTAGGTCATTTTCGTCTCCTTAGGCTTATTCTTGTCCAATTAAGGTTTTTTAACCAATCTTGTGCATGCAATAAGTTCATTTGTGTCATGGTCAATTAACATTTAGGTCATTTTCGTCCTCTCCTACACATATTCTTGTCCAATTAGGGTTTTTAACCATCTTGTGCATGCAATAAGTTCATTGTGTCATTGGATTAACATTTAAGTCACTTTCGTCCCTCCTGGGCTTATTCTAGTTCAATTAGCGGTTTTTAACCAATCTTGTGCATCCAATAAGTTCATTTGTGTCATTGGATAGAACATTTAGGTCATTTTCGTCCTCCCTATGCTTAGTCTTGTCCATTAGGGTTATTAACACCAATCTTGTGCATCCAATAAGTTCATTTGTGTCATTGGATGAACATTTAGGTCATTTTGTCCTTAGGCTTATTCTTGTCCAATTAGGGTTTTTAAACAATCTTGTGCATCCAATAGGTTCATTTGTGTCAGGATGAACATTTAGGGAATTTTCGACCTCCCTAGGTTTAATTCTAGTCCAATTAGGTTTTTAACCAATCTTGTGCATCCAATAGGTGTAACCATCTTGTGTCAGGTTCAATTTGATGAACATTTAGGTCATTTTCGTCCTCCCTAGGCTTATCTTGTCCAATTAGGGTTTTTAACCAATCTTGTGCATCCAATACGTTAGTTTGTGTATTGGATTAACATTTAGGTGATTTTCGTCCTCCCTAGGTTTATTCTAGTCCAATTAGGGTTTTTAAACCAATTTGTGCATCCAATAAGTTCATTTGTGTCATTGGATTAACATTTAGGTCATTTTCGTCCTCCCTAGGCTTTATTCTTGTCAATTAGGGTTTTTAACCAATCTTGTGATCCAATAAGTTCATTTGTATTGAGTCATTGGATCCTAACATTTAGATCATTTTCATCCTCCTTGTGTCTTATTCTTGTCCAATTAGGGTTTTTAACACAATCTTGTGCATGCCAATAAGTTCATTTGTGTCATTGATGTAACATTTAGGTCATTTTCGTTCTCCTTAGGCTATTCTTGTCCAATATAGGGTTTTTTACCAATCTTGTGCTCCATAAGTTGTTTGTGTATTGGATGTAATTTAGGTCATTTTTGTCCTCCTTGGGCTTATTCTTGTCAATTGGTTTTAACCAATCTTGTGCATCCATAGTTCATTTGTGTCATTGGATTAACATTTTAAGCTCATTTTCGTCTCCCTAGGCTTATTCTTGTCCAATTAGGGGTTTTAACCAATCTGTGCATCCAATAGGTGTTTTGTGTCATGGATGACATTAGGTCATTTTCGTCCTCCATAGGCTTATGCTCTGTCCAACAGGGTTTTTTAACCAAATCTTGTGCATCCATATGTTCATTTGTGTCATAGATGAACATTATAGGGTCATTTTTCGTTCTCCCTAGGTTATTCTAGTCCAATCAGGATTTTAACCAATCTGTGGCATCCAATAGTTAATTTGTGTCATTGATGAAAATTTAGGTCATTTCGTCCTTCCTAGGCTTATTCTTGTCCAATTAGGGTTTTTAAACAATCTTGTGCATCCAATAAGTTCATCTGTGTAATTGAGTAGGTCATTCGTTCTCCTAAGGCTTATTCTTGTATTATGGATTAACATCTTAGGTGCATCATACGTTTCTGGTAATTGGGATAACATTTAGGACCTCCCTAGGATTATTCTTGTCCAATTATGGGTTTTAGCCAGACTTGTCATCCAATAAGTTCATTTGTGCATTGATTATACACTTTAGATCATTTTCGTCCTCCTAGGCTTATTATTCTTGTCCACATTAGGGTTTTTAACCAATCTTGTGCATCCAATAAGTTCATTTGTGTCATTGGATGAACATTTAGGTCATTTTCGTCCTCCCTAGGCTTATTCTTGTCCAATTAGGGTTTTTAACCAATCTTGTGCATCCAATAAGTTCATTTGTGTCATTGGATGAACATTTAGGTCATTTTCGTCCTCCCTAGGCTTATTCTTGTCCAATTAGGTTTTTAACCAATCTTGTGCATCCAATAAGTTCATTTGTGTCATTGGATGAACATTTAGGTCATTTTCGTCCTCCCTAGGCTTATTATTCTCCAATTAGGTTTTTAACCAATCTTGTGCATCCAATAAGTTCATTTGTGTCATTGGATGAACATTTAGGTCATTTTCGTCCTCCCTAGGCTTATTCTTGTCCAATTAGGGTTTTTAACCAATCTTGTGCATCCAATAAGTTCATTTGTGTCATTGGATGAACATTTAGGTCATTTTCGTCCTCCCTAGGCTTATTCTTGTCCAATTAGGGTTTTTAACCAATCTTGTGCAATAGTGTGTTTGTGTTATTGGATGACATTTGGGTAGTATCTAGTTATCTTGTCAATTGGAATTTTTGCAACATAAGTTATTTTGGCATTGATTAAATTTCGTCTTCGTTCTAGCTTATTCTTGTCCAATTAGGGTTTAAACAATCTTAGCATCCCTTATGTTCATTTGTGTCATGGATAACATTTAGGTATTTTTCTCTCCCTAGGATTATTCTGTATAAGGGTTTTTAACCAAAATTGTGCATCCAATAAGTTCATTTTTGTCATTGAATTAACATTTAGGTCATTTTTCGATCCTCCCTAGGCTTATTCTGTCCAGTTGGGTTTTTTAACAATCTTGTGCATCCAATAAGTTCATTTGATCATTGGATTACCATTTAGGTCATTTTCGTCCCCTAGGTTATTCTATCCAATTAGGTTTTTAACCAATCTTGTGCATCCAATAGGTGTGTTTGTGTCATTGGATGAACATTTAGGTTATTTTCGTCGTCCCTAGGTTTATTCTAGTCCAATTAGGATTTTTAACCAATCTTGTGCATCCGATAAATGTGTTTGTGTCATTGGATATCATTTAGGTTATTTTCGTCCTTCCCTAGGCTTGGAATTATTCTTGTCCATTAGGGTTTTTAACCAATCTTGTGCATCCATAAGTTCATTTGTGTCATTGAATGATAACATTTAGGTAATTTTCGTCCTCCCTAGGCTTATTCTTGTCCATTTGGGCTTTTTAACCAATCTTGTGCATCCAATAAGTTCATTTGTGTCATTGAATTAACATTTAGGTCATTTTTGTCCTCCCTAGGCTTATTCTTGTCCAATTAGGGATTTTAACCAATCTTGTGCATCCAATAAGTTTCATTTGTGTCATTGGATTACCATTTAGGTCATTTCGTCCTCCCTAGGCTTATTCTTGTCCAATTAGGGTTTTTAACCAATTTGTTGCATCCAATAGGTGTGTTTGTGTCATGGATGAACATTTAAGGTCATTTCGTCATCCGTAGGCTTATGATTTTGTACAATAGGATTTTTAACCAATCTTGTGCATCCAATAGATGTGTTTGTGTCATTGGATTAACATCTAGGTCATTTTCGTTCTCTATAGGCTTATTCTTGTTCAATTAGGGTTTTTAACCAATCTTGTCATCCTATATGTTCATTTGTGTCATTGGATTAACATTTAGGTCATTTTTCTCCTCCTAGGCTTATTCTTGTCCTATTTGGTTTTTAACCAATCTGTGCGTCAATAGTTCATTTGTGTCATTGAATTAACATTTAGGTCATTTTCGTCCTCCTTAGGCTTATTGTAGCCAATTAGATTTTTAACCAACCTCGTGCATCCATAGATGTGTTTGTGCATGGAATGAACATTTTAGGTCATTTTCGTTCTCTATAGGCTTATTGTTGTTCAATTAGGGTTTTTAACCAATCTTGAGCATCCTATATGTTCATTTGTGTCATTGGATTAACATTAGGTATTTTTTCTCCTCCCTAGGTTATTCTTGTCCAATTTGTTGGACTTTAGTCCTCTTAATCCTAATTTGGACATAATTAACAAAACATACAATGTTCATACATCATATGATAAATCTAAACATTTAACTGAGCAAGATTTCAGGAACAACAACTCAACCCTACACACTTGAGACAAATTGCTTGGAACTCAAGAAATCAACAAATCTACTGAGCAAATCGATTGGGAAAATCGATTCATAAAAAGGGTTGTAAGGAAACATACTGTTTGTGGATACACAATCAATTAGGCAATCGACTGGCACAATTAGAAATAAAAATTGTGCAAGTTAGTGGCAACCTGATTTACAGGCTAATCGATTGGCAAATCGATTGTGCACATCACAAAGTAAAACCGATTGAAACAAATCGATCGGGAAATCGATTGGGCAAGTCACAGGGAAAATCTATTTACCAGGGTAATCGATTGGCAAATCGATTACTTAAGTAAAATTTCAAAAGTAACATGCATGTGACAAATACAATCGATTGAACAATCTATTCTGAGAAATTCAATCATAATAGGTTTGGTATCAATCGATTAGGAAATCGATTGAGCTAAATCAAACAGGTAAAATCTTTTCAGAAAAACACTACCAAATCGATTGGCACTCCGATTAACATGAAATTAGCCAAGTCACTGTTTTAAACACAATCAATTAGCAAATCGATTGAAACAAATATTTTGAAATCACAGTGAACTTTCAGTTTGTGGCCACATCGATTCTGTGTATTAGTAAATCGATTATGAGACTTAGTAAATCGATTAAGTAATCGATTGGTGTGATTTTTTATTGGAACAAAACACCTGACATCGATTATGCAATCGATTCATATAAGTCTGCACATAATTTACTGATAAGTGTTTTTAAAAGAATCGATTGGGAAATCGATTGGTTTGTATAGTTTCAAGATTCAAGAAAAACAAGACTCGCGATAATCGATTGGCAAATCGATTAGACCTGTTTTATAACTTTAATAAATCTATTGGTAAATCGATTTATTAGTTGTTTTTCAGAAACTATATAAACAGTTTTCAATCATTCTCTCAAATATACAACAAAACTGATCATAACACTTGAATATACTTCAGAACACTGAAGAACTCTTAAGAACACATTGTTAACATTCTGATATTGCTTTTTCAGATCAAGACCAAAAAGATTATCCATAATCATTGAGAGAGCTGAAAAAGGATTCTTGAGAGAAAAGACAATGTTCTCATAAACACTCATTGAAAACCTGATTCGTGTGAGATACATTGATCAAGATTGAAGACAAACTTTACTTCTTTTATTTTGTTTGTAACAAATACTCTGTAAAGAAACTACTGTGAAAAATCCAGCTAGAAACTGGTGGCGATCCTCTTGGGTGAGAGGCCTCATCAAGAAGGAGCCGGACTTGATCTTGTGTGAATCTGCCGAGTGACTGCAAGGATCAAGGGGTTAAGTAATAGGAAAGAGATTGTGTTAGATAGATAGGTTTCGATGAAACTGGACAATCTGTAAACAAGTCACAATTCTTTCTATTGGAGAAAAAGCTGAAATCCAGTTGGATTGTCAGGACTAGATGTAGGTTGTCTTATTGACAACTGAACCAGGATAAACCTTGGTGCATTCTATCCCTTATCCTTTTACTTTTAATTGTTAATCTTGTATGCTATGCTATTATAATTCCGCTGTGTATGAATCTGAATAAATCTTGCATCGTATGATTGTATGTTCGATCTTAATTGTATGCTAGACGTATTCGATTTTCTATATTGGTTTAATTTGCTAAAGACTGATATATTCTGATTATTGCGAGGTCATATTCTATTCGATTTTCTATATTGGTTTAATTTGCTAAAGACTGATATATTCTATTCGATTTTCTATATTGGCTTGGAAAATGTTTTAAATATGCAAAGATACTCAAATGACAAAAGCGGTCTTGGGTACTCAAAATTTGATAAACCAAACTTGAATAAGACCATTTTTGTCAAAGCAAGTAATCAATCCAATCAAGAAAAGATTATAACTGTGAAAAAAGATCACCTTTATAAAGAGAAAATAATTCATAAAAAATCTCATACACATGCTTTTAAAAATAGATTTACTCCTACTTGTTCTTATTGTGGTCTCAAGGGTCACACCCCTAATACTTGTCATATTAGAAACATTAGGATTCCAAAAGGGCATTATGTGTGGATAGAGAAAGGTACTAACCATCAAGGACCCAAAGCACATTGGGTAATAATAAAATTTGATTTTAATATTGCAGGTATATACAAAAAGTACCTCAAATATGTGGTACTTTGATAGTGGATGCTCTAAACACATGACGGGGTGATATAACAAAAATTTTCAACATTGACTCTTGAATCTAAGGATATGTGGTCTATGGAGACAACAACAAAGGAAAAATTTTAGGCATTGGAAAAGTTGGCACAGCCCCATCCTCCACAATTGAAGTTGTACTATATGTTGAAGGTCTAAAAACACAATCTCATAAGCATTAGTCAGCTTTGCGATAAAGGATACAAGATAGCCTTCAACAAAGATGAATGTATCATCCAAAATGAAGCTACAAATGAAATACAATTTATCGGTAAACGTTTTCAAAAACATCTTTATACTTAATCTTGATGATTTATCCTTAAAAATGAAATGTCTTTTGGTAAGCGACAATAATGATGCTTGGCTATGGCATAAGAGATTTGCTCATATTCACATGGATCATTTAAAACAATTGGTCAAGCATGATCTTGTTGTAGGCTTACCAAAAATGAAATTTTTAAAGAATAAATTGTGTGACGCATGTCAAAAAGGTAAGCAAACAAAAAGTTCTTTCAAACCTAAAAAATTTTATTTCAACCTCTAGACCACTACAATTGATACATATGGACTTGTTTGGTCCATGAAGGACCAAAAGTCTTGGTGGAAACTCATATGGACTAGTTATTGTTGATGATTACTCAAGGTTCACTTGGACCTTATTTTTAGCAAGTAAAAACGAAGCTTTTAAGGCATTCAAAAACTATGCCAAGCTAGTCCAAAACGAACAATCTGCCAAAATTGTATCAATTAGAAGTGATCATGGAAGGGAATTTCAAAATACTTCATTTGAAGAATTTTGTGAAGGAAATGGCATTTTCCACATTTTTCTTGCACTAAGGACACCACAACAAAATGGGCTGTTGAGAGAAAGAACAGATCCTTGATAGAGCTCGCAAGAACTATGCTAAGCGACTCAAACCTACCGAAATATTTTGGGGCAGATGCTGTAAACACAGCATGCTATGTTTCCAACCGGGTAATCATTCAGCCAATTCTTAAGAACTCCGTATGAACTCTACAAAGGAAGAAAACCAAATATCTATCACTTCCACATTTTGGATGTAAGTGTTTTGTGTTAAACAACGGTAAAGATAACCTTGGAAAATTTGATGAAAAAAGCTGATGAAGGTATATTTATCGGTTACTCTTTATCTAGTAAAGCATTTAGAATTTTCAATAAAAGAACTTTATTAGTCGAAGAATCAATGCATGTAACTTTTGATGAAACTAACCCTATAAAAGAGGAAAATATTATTTCTTGTGATGATGATGTTTTTGAAAGCGATGATACAAACAAAGACCATCAAACTGACCAACCATGTCAAGAAAGTGAAGTCAACATTGAAAGACAAAATGATGATCTTCCTAAAGAATGGAGAACCATAGATATCATCCAATTGATAACATCATAGGTGATATCAATAAAGGAGTCACAACAAGATTAAAACTACAAGATGCTTGCTTAAACATGGCATTTGTGTCTCAAATCGAACTCTCCAAAATTGGTGAAGCACTTAAAGATGATCAACGGATACTTGCCATGCAAGAAGAACTCAATCAATTTGAAAGAAAGCCAAGTATGGGAACTTGTTCCTAATCCTGGAAATAAACACATCATTGGTACAAAATGGTTGTTTAAAAATAAACTTGATGAGAATGGCATAGTTGTCCGCAACAAAGTCAGATTGGTTGCCCAAGGATACAATCAAGAGGAAGGGATAGATTTTGACGAAACATTTGCTCCAGTAGCAAGATTAGAAGCAATACGTTTTACTACTTGCGTATGCTTGTTCCATGCACTTGAGTTATATCAAATGGATGTGAAGAGTGCATTTCTCAATGGATATATAAATGAAGAAGTCTATGTCAAACAGCCACCTGGGTTTGAAGATTCCAAAATCCCTCACATGTTTACAAATTAAAAAAGGCTCTTTTATGGTCTAAAACAAGCTCCAAGAGCTTGGTATGTAGATTAAGCACCTTTTATGTGAACGAGGATTTGAAAAAGGGAAAGTCGATAAAACATTATTTGTCAAAAGAGATAATGGTCACACCTTATTGGTCCAAAATCTACGTTGATGATATAATATTTGGATCAACCAACAATGACATATGTGAAGAATTCTCTTCTATAATGCAAGGAGAATTTGAAATGTCCATGATGGAAAGTTAAACTATTTTCTTGGACTTCACATCAAACAACTTGAGCATGGGATCTTCATAAATCAAGCAAAATATTGTAAAGAATTACTCAAAAGATTCGAAATGGAAAACTGCAAAGAAAGTGCAACTCCAATGGGCTCCAGAACCTATGTTAATAAAGATGCATCAGGTATTTCAATCGACATATCCAAATATCGAGGTATGATTGGATCCTTATTATATCTAACGGCCAGCCGGCCATATATTATGTTTAGTGTTTGTTTGTGTGCAAGATTTCAGGCAGATCCGAAAGAATCGCATCTTGTAGCCGTTAAAAGAATTATGAAATATTGAAAGGAACGACAAATGTAGGCCTATGGTACCCCAAGGGTAGCATATGTAGCCTAGTTGGATATTCTGATTCAGATTATGCAGGATGCAAAACGGATCGTAAAAGCACAAGCGGCACTTGCCATATTTTAGGCAATGCACTAGTATCATGGTCTTGCAAAAAGCAAGCTTGTGTTGCACTTAGTACTGCTGAAGCTGAATACATAGCAGCAGGAAGTTGTTGTGCCCAGATTCTCTGGCTCAAACAAAAATTACATGACTATGGAGTTGATCTCGGATGCATTCCCTAAGATGTGACAACACAAGTGCAATAAACATCTCAAAGAATCCAATCATGCACTCTCGAACTAAACACATCGATATACGTCATCACTTTTCTACGCGATCATGTGATGAAAGGTAATGTTGAGGTAACATTTGTTGATACACACAATCAATTGGCTGATATCTTTACAAAACCTTTACCTAATGACTCATTTTATAAGATCCGAAGAGAACTTGGAATTTTAAATGAAAACGATCTATGAAGTTGCATGATACACATAGTCGGTCATCTCTCTTAAATTTGTGCATTAGATCTTAATGTTGTTAAAATAAAATTCCTTGATGATTATTGGTTCTTGATATATGAAGTTGTGCATTGCATGTTAAGATTTCCAAAAAATTTAGTTTTTTAAGCAAAAATTTGAATATGTAGTCGAATACAAATGTTTGTATTCGAATACATACTTTTCCAGAAATTCTTGTATTCGAATAAAATTAATGAGTAGTCGAAATACACGTTCTCAGAACAATGTGTATTCGAATACAACTAGGTGTAGTCGAACACACATTCGCGTTTTTGTCCAGATATGAAAGCTGTTTCACATTTTAGGGTTATTTTACATTTGGTATTCGAATACACAGCTGTAGCTTCTCCTCCCCTCTCCCAAAATCTCATCCATCCTCCTTTCACTCAGTTACCCATTCACCTAACCTTGCATACTACATCAATCCTTACTTCTTTCTTGGCATTTATCATCAGATTTCTCACATTTCTCTCAAACCCATTTTTCACCAAAACCTCCTTTCTCACCATGGATGCTCGCAAACGAGGACCAAGAACCAAGCCTGCAGTAGTGGGTCCTTCAAGAAAACGAACAAGGAATCCCAACATCACAGATTTATCCCGGCTTCTACACACACCGGAAGAAATTTGTCGTTTTCGCACTTCTACTCTGACAAGCGACTTATCATTCCAAAATATGGTACTTTAAACTTTTTCTCTGCCTTTAACTTTCCTGAGTTACTCAAGGCACAACATGTTGAAGAGTTTATAGGCTACAAAGGTCCTGTCTATCCTGACTTAGTTAGGGTTTTTTTATTGCAATCTCATCCAAGATGGAAAAATGCTGGTATCTCGAGTTAAGGGTAAAACCATTCGGTTAAATACCAAAACTATAGGCGAAATTTTGAACATTCCCTTTAACGGTCAAAAGTTTTGTCCCAACAACTTGTGTGAATGGGCTGATATCTCTAAGTATGATGCATATGTTGCCCTATGTCGGTTTGACAGACGCACAATCGAACAAAAGCGGACTCAGGCTGGTTCCAATATGCCCAGCAACGGTATGGAGTGGGATATCTTACCGTTGATAATCGCCTTTTGCACTATTTTCCTTAGCTACATTCTGGTTCCGAAGGCTGGAAAATTACTCCCAAATTTCGGAGTTTGAATTGCAAATTATGAATTTCATATATGAAGGTTGTCAACTAAATTGGGCATATTTAGTGAAATATATCATGTTTGGATCCCGAGAGGCAATTGGCTTACCATATGCGAAGGAAGTTTCCCGGATTTTAGAACACTTTGGGGTGGACTTCTCTGATGAAGTCGTGTATACACCCACAAAAGAAAATATGTTGGATTTGGGCTACCTGCCTAGCATGCGGATAGTATGGAATGAGCAACTTAACTCTTTTGTGCATAAAGGTGATTATGATCAACCATCTGATGTTGCTCCCGAAGACACTGCTGGACCTCAAAATGCTGCTGCCCAGGCTGATGAAGATGACGAGGATACAGCCTCTGATGATGAATATATCTTCAATCCAATGCTCATGGCTCGCCTTGATTCTTTCCAAACCTTCTTCCAAACTCAATTCGAAAATGTGACCACTTCTGTCAACACTCGTTTTCAGAACATTGAAACTACTATTGGTCGCAACCATGACGAGTTATCTCAAGACATTAGTAGTTTATTTGACAAACTTGATCATTTTCACATGCCAACGACTTTTGATCGACACTAGGATTCTATTATGCCTAGTAGTTTGTTTCATGTCTAAATTTGTAGTTTGTCTTATGGTATGCTTTATGTACTAAGTTGAACTTTGTTAAACACATGTGTGACCAAATTTGATGTACTTAATTGATCTTGCCTTCATCCTTCGTTATGTCAATTCTTTTATTATGTGTACTACTTTTATCTTTACTTGTGTGCATATTCTTTGCATATGTATGTCTCTATATTTTTCCTTCTTTTTTGCTCATGTCAAAGGGGGAAAAAATTTGGTATTGTTCTTGCCTTACACATCTTGTAGGTTTTAAAACAATTTTTTCAATTAATCACATACAACGGAGAGTAAGCATATACTACGGGGGAGCAATGGTTCGAATTTACACAATCTCTCCACAACAATAACATTTTGTCATAATCAAAAAGGGGGAGAATGTAAAACTACATGTTTTTGATGAAGACAAAGATCGACAATTATGGTCCATGCAACAAGATCAAAAAGAAAGATCAAATATCTTCATTAATAAGCTTCAAATCCAAACATTAAAATGTAAAGGTATATGATACAAACCAATATTTCAATTACATGAGAACAAGTCATATTTACATATGCATTTAAAGTATTTTCAAAAAGTCAAAACAACATTAACAAAGTCTTAAAAATCATATTTTGACAAAATACATAAGTGTATTCGAAATACAGCATCTTGTATTCGAATACAAAACAAGTCAGAAGCAAAAAGTCTCAAAGTTGTATTCGACTACGACTATGTGTAGTCGAATACACTGCAAGTCAGTGGCCAAAATCCTTATATTTGTATTCGACTACAACCATCTGTAGTCGAATACAAAGTAAGTCAGTGGCAAATTTTCACTAATCTGTATTCGATTACACACATGTGTATTCGAATACAAGGTGTAATTTTTGAATATTTTTTGAACGTTACAAAGAGGTGTATTCGAATACACACATCCTGTATTCGAATACAACTGGAAGCAATACAATTTTTCAGATCTGGAATGGCTCCAAATCATTGTATTCTTTCATCAAACCTCTTGGGTCAATGGCCACGAATCTGAAGAGATGTTTATGGAGTATAAATACCCCATAACATCTGATCAAATAAGACACAATCCTTGAATCAATACCCTGAACAATTTTGAACAAAATTCTGATTTTTACAAAGTACTTGCATTTCATTTTCATATCATTCAGAAAGGTTCACAAGTACTTGAATTGTTATTGGATTGTTTATCAATATACCTCTCCTTATTCTTATTTCAATCATATTGTATCACTTGTAAAATAAAGTAATACTTTCTTAAAAAGTAGCTTAATCTAAGATAGTGGTGTGTTATCTTTAGGAGTGTTGTTAGAAGTTTGTAGCAAGAATCCCAGGGTGGGAGTTGTACATTTTCTGACAATTAGTGGATCAATCTTTGTGGTGTGCAAGAGGACTGGACGTACCTTAGTTATAAGGGGAACAAGGATAACTCTATGAGTTCATTTATTTACTGCACCTTACAATTAGTAGACATTATATCAACTCAGAAAATTCAACTACCATATCACTAAAACAAGAAAATTTACTAATACCTAATTCACCCTAGGTTTATTCCTAGTCCCCTCTTAGGCGTACTTCTGTACTAACACTCCCTAGGCCTTACTCTTGTCCATCTTTGCATCAAATAGGGTTTTTAACGAATCTTGCGCATCCAATAAGTTTATTTCTGTCATTTGATTATCATTTAGGTCATTTTCGTCCTCCTGAGACTTATTCTTGTCCATTACAGTTTTTTAACCATCTTGGGCCATCCAATAGGTGTTGTTTGTGTCATTGGATGAACATTTAGGTCATTTCGATCCAGACCTAGGATCATGCTAGTCCAATTAGGGTTTTTAAACAATCTTGTGCATCCAATAGGTGCATTTGTGTCATTGGATGAACATTTAGGTCATTTTCGTCCTCCCTAGGCTTATTCTTGTCCAATTAGGGTTTTTAACCAATCTTGTGCATCCAATAGGCGTGGTTGTGTCATTGGATTTAA
>PGTU02001400.1:0-13972 GCA_002896215.2 Cicer echinospermum
TTTTCCAAAACAAACATTAAGTAAACAAGACATTAAGAGATTCCCCATTCTTAATACTCATTTAACTTAACGATTTTCCAAAACACCATTAAGTAAACCGAGATATTAAAAGATTCCCCATTTTTAATACTCGTTTAACTCTAATGGTTTTCACGCCAACATTAAGTAAACGTAGACATTAAGAGATTCCCCATTCTTAATACTCGTTTAACTTAAACGATTTTCTCAAACACACATTTAGTAAACCGAGATATTAAAAGATTCCCCATTTTTTAATACTCGTTTACTTCTAATGGTTTCAAACGCCCAACAATAAGTAAACGTAGACATTAAGAGATTCCCCATTCTTAATACTCGTTTAAACTTAAAGATTTTCTCAAACCCACATTAAGTAAACTAAGATATTAAAAGATTCCCCATTTTTAATACTCGGTTTACTCTAATGGTTTTCAAATACCACCCAAAACAAACTCAAAATATATTATCAGATCAATCCACAATCCACACCAAAACACATCAAATACGACGAACACAAATCAACACAATCTACCACTCAAACACAACAAGTTTCATTTACTCAAATCATACATAATGAGTTTTAAATTCATTTCACGAAACATTCATCAATATAACCAAAACCTAACTCTAAGATTTTACCCATAAAGCCTTAGAATCATTTTCCCCAAACCAACATTCAACCCTAACAAATTTCCTTTCCACACAACTACAGATAAGTCCCTAAATGCAAACTAAAAGTTTGGAAGGAGCCCTTACCTTCGCGTTAGCTCTAACGTGCATTACGGCACCGTGAGTAAATCCGGTAAATTTTCCGCTCGCAATGCCGCTTCCAAATTGGTCCACTAGCACCATACACGAGGTGAGCAACCCTTCCCTTCTAATCACTTCTTGAAACAACGTTTAGATCTAGGTGAAACGGGGAGGTTTGTGTTTGAATCCCTAATACCGTTTTTCTTCGTTTTCGAATCAAAGAGGAAGAGTGGAGTTGAGAAATCCTTGTTCTATCACCCACCCAACCTTGGGTTTCTAATCTTGAAGAAAGGAAGCGAAGAAAAACGAAAATGGAGGAAGGAGGAGAATGGGTTCTCGCGCAGGGAGGGAGAGGAAGATGGAAAATTCTGGTTTTCTTTCCTTTGTTTTTCCTTTCTTCCCTTTTTCCTTCTTTCCTTTATATAACCTTTTCTTTTCCTTTTCCTTCCTTCTAATTTCCTTTCTTTCTATTCTCTCTAAACAAACATATATACATATATGTATATATATATCTTAATTGTAACTTAACAAATATCTTCATATTCATTAAAATTACCATTTCACCCGTAACGCATAAAATTCTTCGTAAAGGATTCACCCCACTTAATTTAATTTATTTATCGACGAGTAATTCTAAACGGCATCAAAATATCTTTTTGATCATAAAGACTCCAAAATATTATTAACTTATGGCTAAAAAGCCTTCGAGCCAAAATCCAAATACATAAATGCATAACGTGTACTTTAAAATTAGGGTCTTAACAAGAACTCGGTGATGGACCCCAAACTCAGAGTGAGACTCCAATCAAAAGGTGCATGTGAAACAGAAAACACTTTTACCAAACGGTAAAGCTGGAAATTTAGCAAGTTTACAACCACAGACAATTTGAGATATCAACAGGTTTGTAACTTTCCTAAGGCTCCAGTAGAAGCAATATTTTTATCTAGAAGCAGAAACAGGTCAGAGGCGAGAATGCCATAAATAAAAACTAGAAGATAAGGAATTCAAGCGAAAAACTAGATAATAAGTCAGCAGTAGTTGTTGAGGCTGCAGTATCTAGGAGTCGTAGGTATAGCACCAAAACATAAAGTCCCCCTTGTCTATGCCTGTCCCAATCAGCCTTCCTGGAATGCTGGATCCTACACACAACATCGAAGTGGAAGAAAACATAATCGATATAACGAAATCACATATTTGACTAATAGAAGCAAAACTCAAAGTAAGATTAGGAATATAATAACATTAGAAAGAGACAAGTTAGGTGTGGAGACAGAACCAATGTGCTGCTAGTGGCATAGGAGTGTCATCAGCAGTCCATAGCCAACACAAACAAGGCAGGTTTTCACAGACACAAAAGATTTTGTCGTATGTCATATGATAGATTGCTCCAAGAATCAAGAATCCATATGGAAGGAGATATACTGACATACCAGAGGAGTTCAAACCTTTAGAAGATGTGGCATATATGGCATGTGATTGAGTGGAAAGAAGTCTTTGAAGCTGTTATGGCAATATCATATATTTGGGAAGCAGTCTCAGATGAGTATACAAAACTAGAACTAAGAGCCAATGGTAGGAGGAGCAGAAGCAACAACATTGGACGATAGCCCCCTAAAATCTTCTTATGTGTTCTCCCCAATTTAAGACAATTTGCTTTCCAATGACCTTTTCTTTGCAAAATACTCATTCATCATTACCCAAGCCCAACTCTCCCTTGATATGTTTTTTTTAACAGGAGCAACAAAAACAGATGGAGGAGTTGAGAGAATTCCCTTATCTAACACACCAGAATGAGTCTTAAGTCTGATTCTTCTAGCCAACAATTCACTAACTATTGATTCAACATTAGGAAGGGGGGGAACGATGCAAAATACCTCCACGAAGGCACTCAAAATCATCACAAAGAGCCATCAGAAACCAAACCAGACGTTGCTCCTCTCTTTGATCAATGTATGCTTTGACAGCTTTCAACTCAGGTGATTCCATAAGAGCCAATTGATCCCACAAATTAGTCATTGCCGAATAGAATTCCTGAATGGTCATATTGTTGTTCTGCTTAAGGACTCTAATATCACTTTTTAACTAATTAACATTTTGCAAAGTTAGACTGAACATACAAACGTTTCAAGTGATCCCAAATCTCTTTAGCAATATCATATTTGCTAGTTGTTACTCCTATAGACAACTCAACAATAATTATTAATCCAAGTAAAAGTTTTTGAATTACTAACATTCCATGTTTTTCAGATCTTTTGCATATGAGTTTCATCCTTTTTATTTGTAGGCTTAACAGAAGTTCCATCAACAAAACCTCATATATCTTTCTTTTCCAATCAAAAAAAATTTCATCACATAACTCCAATAAGAGTAAATTTGTCAATTGAGGTGAAACACTAACAGCTTGAAGAGAATCATCCTTAGCACCAACCATAACAAATAATGACAGGAAAAAAACGACAAACACAATCACTGAGACAAAATAAATTAGGAATAACATGGTGTTTGTGCGAGCACGATTTCCTCACCCTCTAGACGTCGTTTTCGTCGATCCGACCGTTGAAGATGAACACCTAAATATTGTGAATCTGCTGTCCAAAAAATCAGGCCGATCCAACGGTTAACGAATGCGCAATCGGTGTTTTTTCGGAGACTTATTTAACAAAATCGGATAAGGTTACTCTTCTCTTTCCTCTTTTGGTGGTTGTCTTTCCTATCAAAATAGTCTCTCTCTTCTTTACAGTAAATCCTAAAATCAATCAAAGTTCTTTGATACCATGTTAAACAATGAAAAAGGAAGAAGATAAACAAACCACTCTAGGTTTCATAACATAGAATGAACCAAACTTGAGTTAATATGGTTTACAATGAGTATATAGACATGAAAATAGAAATATCTAAATAATCTTACTACTAATATATAATAACATTATCTAACAAAACAAATCTAACGTTGAGTTTGAGGGCCATCACGTATGCCACCATGCGTTGTTGAAACCCCATTTGCGTCCATATAATCGATGTAAAAATTCTCAAATAATCTAACTAGAATGTAAATAGAATTAGAAACTCAATCTTAAAATGAATATTACAAGGAATTGCTAAATTAATAATGAGAGAGTAACAAATACAATTGGCCAAAAGTTAAAATGAATATCACAAGGAATTTGCTAAAATTAATAATGAGAGAGTAACTCTGAACCAAATACAATTGGCCAAAAGCAATTACAAAAAGTATAAGCAATTACAAAAAGTAGAAGCATTACAAAAAAATTAGCATCTGATAGACTGATAGTTTGTAGGTAGGATGGGAATAGGCCAGACCAGACTTTGAAAGGTCTGAGTATGGCCTACGATTAATTTTTTAGGCCTAAGTCTGGCCTACGGTCTATCAGTATGCTTTTATTTCGGCCTGACCTTTTTAAAAGTCTGGTCTGACCTGGAAGCCTATTTAAAAGTCTTTTTCATATTTAAACATTTAAATGCTCTACTCATACCACATGCTCTCCCCATACCAATATCACATGTACATATATATATATATATATATATATATATATATATATATATATATATATATTAAACAAAAAATAATTTTCTAACAGAATAATTTAAAAAAATCTGAAAACAATCATCCTTTAAACCCTAAAATATAATTTTTGTTTTCAAAGAATAGATTTTTTTTTTCCTTCTGAAACACACACACCCATTATTACCTCTCAAACAAATATGGAAGGACTACTGAGTTATTGACTAATTGAATTGCTATCGAATATGGAACGACTACTAAATATGGAATTACTACCGAATATGGAATGACTACTGAGTGATTGCCTAATTGATTAGAATTTGAAATAGAAATAATATATTAACTATAATATAAAAAATAACATTAATAAATAATTAAATATATATAGGTCGGCCTGTCAGGCCTAATAGGTTTTTTTTAGCTTGAGCCCGACCTATTTAAAATTAAATAGCCTTTAAAAATAGTTGAGTCTAGCCTTTTTATTAAATAGGCGAGGCTAGGGCCAGACCATAGTAGGTCAGGTCATAGGCCTCTGTCGGACGCCCTAGCCTATTCTCACACCTATTTGTAGGCTAAATTCAAATAAAATAGAAATAAATGAATTGGAAATGATATGGAGAATAGACGGTATCCAGAAATAACAGTTAAATATACATAATTGTTTTGACTATGTAGAATCTAGTTCGTAATCATTGCGTCACGTCGTAATAAATAATTACATTAAATAAATTAAATTGTTATATTAATTTTTATATATCAGTTCTTAAATATTTATTGGCATTTATATTAAATACATAATTTTAATTTATCATCAATCCAATCTCATAATGATAAAAAAAATCTAACTAAAAAATAAATTTAGTTTGGTTACAAATTATTTATTTTTAATTCTTTAAATAATTTTTTTTTTCTTCCAAAAACTTACTATAAAACAATACTTATAATTTTAAACAAATAAAAACCTCGATCTGTTAAGTTATCTGTATCCATGCGTAAAACCTCGAGTTCGCTTTAAATTCAATCTAATTTTGTGCAGCAACTATTATTAGAATCTAACTGACAACAACTAGTTGGTAGAAAATTTTAGATTCGGATGTAGTAAGACAAATCTTAGAAATAATTAATATAGATATCCAATAGGTACAATTTTTTGTTCTTTCAGACATCACAGAAGATAAATACAAAAATAATTCATAAAATAAATTTTTAATTAAATTTATGTAATTTTACTAAGAATTTGAATAGGTGGTTGCTAAATAATGTTTGAAATTAGCTAATAATTAATAGAAAAAGTTATTAAACATTGAAAAAAATTTATATAATATAAAAAGGCTCACACATTTGACTATAACTCAATAACTTTAAATTTTTAAGTGACACGATCCTCTCATAAACCATGTTTTGGTCCACTTCTAATTAAAACTACCATGACATCTATTTAAAAAAAGAAGTAACGACCGTTGTTCATATGCTCCAAAATTAGACGCAACACCAAACTAACTAAAGTTGTACGTAGCTCCATCAGAATAATGTGTCAAAATTGAGAAATAATAGTTTTTCGCACCGTTGCTTGAATTTTATCGCCCCTAAAGATATGAAACACAAATTTGTTAAATTAATAACATAACAAAAATCAAGTTGTGTATAATTTTAAATTTGAAGTTATAAAAAGAAAGAATTTAACCTTGTCATCAATCAATACAATTTCCATCGCATAAAATCTATGTTAGACAAAAACCACTTTCAGTCGCATAACTCTAACACACCAAATTTCATGACTCATTTTTGGTAAAATATGAAGTAACAAAATCTGTTTTTTTTTTTTTTTGTTCAGACATCGTCAAGGAGGTGCCGAAAATGAAAGATTATTGATGAGAGACAGTTTAACCAAGAACGCGAAAGAAGAAAAAAAATATGAAGACACACAAACAATTTGTAAAATAAAATAATTTTTTAATTAAATTTATGTAATCTTGATTTGAAGTGGTGGTGACAAAGTAGTGTTGGAAAAACTATTTCTCTCAATCAAGTGTCATAGTGTAATGATTTATTGGTCAATAAATTCTCAACAGACGTCTTTGTTTTTTTTCTTCTTTATAAATTATTTCTATTAATAGAACTTTATATTTTTCTAAACACTTTATTTAAGTGACACATGTCAAACTTACCAAAATAATGTTTGCTTTATTATAGTGTATAAATATTTAGTAGATAATATTTCAATACTATATATATATATATATACACACACACATTATTTGTGTTGGAAATTTGACAATAATATAGAAATATAATTTATTTTGTTAAAAATGTCTAATATTTAACGTAAATTATACTATGATAAATCTATATAATTATAATATATACACCTGTATAAATATTAAACTACTTATAAATAATTTATAATTCATTATTTATATCGTAGATGAACTACATACTCACCCACTTAAAAGAACTATTTAAATAGTATAACACATAGAAATATATTTTCTATCTAAAAAAACCTTAAATCATATGTTTGATTATAAATTGGAAACTACGTTCTAGATGTTTTTAAATTTATATAAATAGAATAATTATCACAATCTCGATAATAAAATTATTTAATAATTACCAATCATTACAATATTTTACAATTCAATCAATTAAAATTTATAATATTAATTTATTTAATAACATTAATTGTGTTTTGATAATATTTGTAGATTTTTTTGTTTGAATTTAAAAAAATAAAAAATATGTAATTAAAATGGGGTTGAAATGGTATTTGACTTTATTTGAATGTATCAACACAGAAGTATTTAAATAGCGCTCCTTTTCTACTACGAAGCTAAGTCTTTGAAAACTAAACAGCTATAAATAGTTTGACTCCACTTCTAAACTACCCGTTTCGGTTTTTACGCTCCCTTTCTTTCTTTAGACTGAAGACCGTTCGCTGTTTACGCTCTCTTCACTTCTTTCTTCTCAAGACCACCGCTCCAAAAACCATCCTCACACCTTCCGGCAGCTTTCTTCCTTCTTTCTCAATCGTTAGGTCTGGTTCGGCAGCGTTTTCCGGTTTCTTCCTTCTTTCTCAATCGTATGGTGCTGGTTCGTTCTATTCATCTTTATTCTCTTATTTATTCTTTTAGTTCTCTTCCACTGTCTTTTTATGCCTTTCAAAATCCTCATACTTTATTCAACTTTTTAGGCATATTACAGCCATGAGTAGTATTTCCAAGGAAGATGAAGGTGGGAAAATAGTCCAGCCTAGTCGGTCGTTAGAATCACCTGAGGATGATAATTGCAAAAACGGTCAAGCTCAAGCGTAGTCGACCGTTTTCTCCAGAAGTAACTGTTTTAATGAGGTAGTCAGCCATCAGTATCCGCAGAAGAAGCTGATAATGATAATAGAGATAACATCGAAGGAGGAGGAGAGATGGTAATTTAAAGAAGGGTTCATGGACACCTGCTGAGGATGCAATTTTGGTAGAATATGTTCAAAAGTACGGAGAAGGAAATCTGTGAG
The DNA here is from genome assembly GCA_002896215.2 of Cicer echinospermum. Lineage (NCBI taxonomy): Eukaryota > Viridiplantae > Streptophyta > Magnoliopsida > Fabales > Fabaceae > Cicer > Cicer echinospermum. Next base: position 7,804 of record PGTU02001400.1, read on the forward strand.
TGCGGTTCCAAAAAATATTTGGACTTGCTCGTTGCGGAAAGAGCTGTCGCCTAAGATGGAGACATATCATTTGAGCCTGATCTGAGCAAAGGATGCATTACCGCAGAAGAGAAAGTTACTTATTGAACAACACTATTTATTAAGAAATAAATGGATCCTCGAATTGCTCTGTCGGTTAGTAGTAGCTACACTTTTGAATGCATATTCTTCCTTTTTTATGATATATGTTCTATTCTCATTCCTATGTTTGTTTCAAGTTGCCTGGCGTACAGATAATGAGAAAAAAAACTATTGGCACACAAGAGTAAAAAGAATGAAAAAAGCTGGCTTACCGATCTATCCCTGAGGAAATAGTGCAAAGGGGAACACATGAATCAAGACCATTTTAATGACGATGTGGTAGCCAACCAAAATGATGATGATTCACAAAGAGAAAACTTCGAGATACCTGATGTGGTATTTAAAAAGTTTCAAACTCTTTCCAGATGCAATTGTTCTACCACCACAGTTAAATATGCAAGGAAGTGGTTTGGTTGATCAAAACATAGACTCAATCTATAATATCTTTGTTGTGCCTCCTCCAAAGCGGTGCCGATTGGAAGATACAACATTCAATCGTCCCAGACAATTATACAGTAATGCTGCTGCTATTCCAGTGTTTGATAAGTGTGAAAATTACTGTATGTTGTCTCCTTCTCCCAGTGATTCTATTCTCGACAATAGCGATCCAGTTTCATGAAGACGATGATAACCTTACTGTCGACAATCACGAACATGATGATAACCTTACTTTCGATCATCATGCATTAAACAATATCTCTTCTTCTGAACCCATATATGATGGGTGCATGAGAAATGAGCTCCCTTCATTCCAAAATTTAGAGACTCAACAATGTAGCTTGGACATGCCTGCGTCCCGATTTCCTTTGCATGAGTCTGTCGACGCATCGATTCAGTTTCCTCCGATCGAGGATTCTAATCAATTCAATTCTTTATCCTGACAATTGTGGTCCACTCAATACAACAAGTTCATTCCACAACCATTCAAATGGCACAACTTGCAAGAGGGAATGGAAAAGAACCGCGTTGAATGAGGCATCAAGAGCTCACTTTACAATGCATATGAGGAGTCTTCTGCTCAATTTATGTCTTCTGACTACAACAATAATCATATTAGCATGTTCTCAATGGCTGAGTCTTATTCTTATCCACTTGAAACTCCTGAAGGTTAGCATTTTATCTAATACATTCTGCAACTATATATTTTATTTTATGATAGTTATAAAACAAGAAAGAGATTTCATTAATTAGTTTTCTCTGTTTTACAGGTTATTGTGGTATTAATCAAAATGCCCAGTTCATAGATAATTCTTTCATGAACGGAGATTTGGATCAACTAAATTTGACACACCAAGATGCTTTGCCCGACTTCAATTCTCATTATATTATTCAAAATGCACAGTTAATAGATAATTCTTTCATGCACGGAGATTTGAATCAACTAAATTTCACGGCCCATTCTTCCATGGTAGGAAGTTTGAATCAAATAGATTAGCCCACCATTTGTCCAACTTCAATGCTCCAGGTATTAATCAAATACATTTAATCAGTTTACAGATGAATATCTGAATCAAGATTTGACGCAAGCAGATGACTTTAGTTGGTGTAGGTATATTGTGAGCCAAATACTGAGTATATTTGATCAATCTACACTTGTTTTTTAAGAAATATGATTGATTTGCATTTGTAAGTGTTTGATGTTGGATTTGATTGTTAGCACAGAATATATTTGGTCAATCGGTGATTTGTATAGTTAGGGTTTGATCTAGATTTTATTAGAGTGTCAAGAGTACTCATGTTTTGATATTAGTTTTATCAATTAAGATCCAAAGTATCATGTTTGATATTTGGTTTTATATTATAATATGCAACATATTAAAAAAAATTAATGTAAATGTTATTTAGAAAAAATAATTAATATAAAAATTTAATGTTAATAATAGGAACAAACTTCTAATTTAACACCAGATTAAATTCCTTAAAGACTCTGTCAAAATGGCCTAACACATTGTTAACATTAATGAAGGCAGAATTTAACAAATTTTATTGGCTAGCTTCTTAGGTAGAAGTTTGAGCAGGAAAATAGATAAAACAATGATCAAAAGGGTATTACTTGACTCTTATGAAAGAAAACAGCCAGACAGGAGCACTATATGCAAAAGTGCAACATTAGAGGAGTTTGAACACCTTCATCAAATGCTTAAGTTTCCAGTATTGTGGTTCATATCAGTTTTGACAAGCCAGGACAAACAGAGTTTATGTGAAAATGAGGGTATTTCTTTGCCATATCCTTGTGTAAGCATTCAAACTGCTTTTGACATTGTTATAAGCTGAAGCAAAAGTTGGCCATCCTTTTATCTCTAGTGTTCCTTCTTTGTAATCTTTCTCAAACTCTCTAAGCACCTCATCTATTTTTTCCATTGTTAGGTTCTCAATGTCATTAACACTCTCTAGCCCACTCATTTGATACATTCTGAAACAGTCAAATAAATTATGCCACTGAATTATTTTATCAATAATTTAAAAGACTTATACAAATAAATAAATTTATAATTACCTTCAAGAGTCCTGCTCTGAGGAAATGTTGACAATTGTTGGTGAAGTGGATAGCTGGAGAAGGGAACAAGAGCTTCAGTTACTCTTTCTACACCATACAAGTTTGTTTTCAAACATTTTTCAGCTAACTCATAGGTTTCATACCCTACTTTCTTCCAATCAAATTCTGCTCCATTTCTCTACAATAAATTAATATGATATTATTCACTTGTAGTCCTCCATCATATATAGAGCTAATAATTTTTAATGTTGTAATAAAAGAGCTAACAATAAAAATGAGTGTTTGGTTAACTTTAGTTAGCATTTTCTAAAATGCAAACATACCTTTCTAAGTAGAGCATCACCATCTAATAATTTTCCCGCAGTAACACCTGCATTATTCACCTGCATTCCAATATGAAAATAGTGGGAATTAAAGTTACTTTTTGTTCTTTAGATAGGTTTAACTCTTGTTCCTTCATACTCAGAATTTCTTTAAGCTTGATGAATGAATAATGTGTGACAACATACATAAGTCATTAAATAATGTGACAATAATCATCATTACACAAAGTGTAAAACATGTTTATTTCTAGACTAAAAAATGCATCTAATTTTATTTGTTGATAAAAGTCTGAAAACTATATGTGAAAAATGTTGATGTTGCACGCTTACTCAAGGATTAGTCTCATAACAGACCACAATGATTTAATTATGCTGTAGGGATGGATACCTTGAGATTGAGATGCCAACTAGAGATTAAAGATCCTAATTATAGTGAGTAAAAAAGCTAGAAACTATCATTAATTGATTTAATTTCATACCAAGATATCAAGTTTCCCAAACAAGTTTTTAATGAAAGCAGCTAAGGTTGCAACACTTGTAGGGTCATAACAGACACAAATGATCTAATTATGCTGTAGGGAAGGATACCTTGAGATATAGATGCCAACTAGAGATTAAAGATCCTAATTGTAGTGAGTAAAAAAGTTAGAAACTATCATTAATTGATTTAATTCATACCAAGATATCAAGCTTTCCAAACAATTTTTAATGAAAGCAGCTAAGGTTGCAACACTTGTAGGGTCATTCACATCAAGCTGATGAAAAACCAAAAAGTCCAAAGAGCCAAACTCTTTATTGAGTCTTTCTACAGCTTCCAAACCTCTTTGCTTCATTTCTAGCTGTTAGCACAACACAACACCACTTGAAGCCCAATTTCTTAACATATTCCATAGCCAATGCCGCTTATTTTGCTCCTGTCAACAACAGCATAGCCGTGAAAAGAAATTTCATAAAGTAATTAAAATCAACCTATGTCGCTACAAAGTATTTGATTTTCTGTACACTATAGAAGACGTCAATCAAGATTAAACAACAAATGAACCTTTTTGGTTCTTCCCGCCAGTTATGTTAGCAATTGGAGTTAGATAGTTTCTAGTGACTGGAGTGAATTTAGAGATTGTGCTGTAGACAGCACCTATAACAGAGCCTATAGTATCACAATATAAGATTTAAAGAAGATATATAAATAGGGGGGAGTGTGTGTAGTTTGTTACAATTGCCGCGGTTATTGTTTTTAAAATTGCATAAATGGTAATCATTGCCGTTTAATAAATCTGATTGAATACGTCAGTACACATTATTCCAAATCATATCCGCATAGTTTATCATTTTCCTCTGAATTTGGATATTTTACGGCATTTCCCTTTCCACTCTTCTCCCCGTCAAAAAATCTTACATTAAACTTTATCCAAATCTTAGGCATTAAATATATGAGAGCCACATTTTTTAATATATGATTCATTTAATTAATTTCTAACCCACATGTGGGAACTAGAAACAAATCACTTTTCAATTTAAGTATATATGAGGTGTACTTGGTCTCTTAGTTTTTATCTCGAAATACCATTTTCAGTCCATTCATATCCAATCTTTAGTACATACCTTTTGATAAGCAGGCATTAAAATTTTTTGTTGTTTTTCAAAATCTAACAATCATGGGTTCATCCAATGTCGCTAATACATGCATCTCCACATACTATGACAATATACAAGCAAAATTATCAGCAACAGGCACATTCTATAATGTTTTATTTTCTAATCCGCAATATAATTTAATACATTAAAACCATCAAAATTGACACATCTTTCCTAATAAAGAAGAAGCGCAGAAGGTGGACCATCAGACAACAGTGCCAATCTCACAACACTAGCAAGACCTTGGTCAATCAGATAACATGCTCCACTGTTTCTGTTTGATGTCTGTTTGACAAAACCAGGCAGCACACAATTTGATGTAAAAGTTTTTGGAATGTTTACGCTAAAATCCTTGTGTATAGAATTCATGGCTGCTTTTGAGACTTAATAAATGCGACATATGGTTGGCCACTCCTTTGATTTCTAGTGGACTCTTTCAAGTCCTTTGATAAAACTCTCTTGAAGTACCCTCATCTATTCTTTCTTCTTAAGATTTCAAACATCAATCAAATACCCTTTTAGCCTTGGTTTGGTATATATGAAACAATTCACAATTTTGTCAATGTTTATGGATGAAATGTAATATCACATATTTTAAATAGGACTAAAATCAAAGTTTTTTTTTTTATGGAATCACCGATTTAGCTTCTGAAGCTATAGAACACTAGATTATGGACCGCGCGCTGCGCGGATATTAATTAATTAATTTTATAAGTTTTATAAGTAATATTTTATGTATTATAAATATAGTTATCTTATAATATTACTTTATTGATTTGTAATAATTGAATATGATTAGAAAAATTAAAATGAGGGAAAATCATGTTTATCATACTCATCTAATTTAATTTTTAAAATATTTTGTAAAATTCGTATGATAACTTATTATATAGGATAATTGTTTGACTCATTGTACTTTGATTGTTAATTTATTGTTCAACATATAATGATATTTGTATTTATTTGACGAAATAAAATATAAAATACAAACCCAAAAATAAGATGTAAAAATTTATAAATATGATTTACAATTTAATATATTTTTTTAAATGTCAATGTTGAATTATATTGTAGCGTAGTCTAAATTTATTTGTTTTATTATTATGATATTTTAATTGCGAGCATGAGAAGTTGTTGTAAAAAAAAATTATTGAATATATTTCATCAAAAGTTTGTAAAAAAAATAAGTTGTTGTGGCATCAAAGTCTATTTTAAAGATATATAATAGATGATAGATTTTAATAATTGAAAGTAACTTTTTTAATAATTTTTCACATATTCGTATTTTATGACTATTTTTAATAAATTTATGTTTTTTCTGTCAAATAGAATATGTATTTTTATTTTATAAAATGTTACTAAAAAAATAGATTGACATTAATGAGTAATTTAATTTTTAACGTATAAAATCATTACTCACCATAAGTGAAATAATATAATTGTTCATAAAAAGAAGATTAAATAAAGAACATTTATGTCGATATTTATGAGTGATTAGATGATTTTTTTTATTGAATTTAATTACTAATAATATAAATTATTACCATTGGTAAATGACTAATAATGTTATAAAATAGTTGATAAATTTATTATA
>PGTU02001401.1:0-17475 GCA_002896215.2 Cicer echinospermum
TACACTCAACCTTAAAAATTATTATGATAACATAAGCTATTAAGTCAATTATATCATACAAATCACACAAAGTAAAATATTAAATTCCAGAGAAATGTTTAAGGTGGATTTTTTCCCAAAATAGTCCCAAATTTATGTTATAACAACTCAAAACTGAGTTTTAACTCAGAGTCAACTGACAGAAATTTACAAATATCAGAATTGAGTGAACGAGTACTCTTTGGAAGCTTATGATGTCTACTTTAAGCATAAAATTTTATTTTATTTTTATTTAGTCCCAATTTTCTTGCAGTTTATAAAATAAAAACACAATGAGAACAACAAAACAGAAACAGCAACTCTGGTCCAACTTGTAACCCATTTTTCAACATCAATACTCAAGTCAATCATCGACGAATTTTGTACTCCATTTGAAGGTAATGGTCGTAGTTTCCAGAAAACTAAAATTCATTCAAAACGGATGTCTATAGAAAAAGGTTATGACCAAAACATCACACATAATGTCATGCGAAATTCAAGTTAATAACTTTTCCTTTCTATTCGCAGGACTAATTTCCTAACAATTCTTTGCAACAATAATGCTACAAATCATGAGTAAATAGTAATGAACACACCAAAAACAGCAGCAAAAATTTCAATTTACTCAATCTACACTAATCTATTTCAAAATCCCTAAATCGGCAACCAAAAATAAAATAAAAATCATTTTCCTTCGTTTCAAACTCTTAAACCCCACCAAATCCTTAACCTATGGAACACATTATTTCATACTGCATAAATGCAGAGATAGGAAAAGGGAAACCCACCTGATTTCCAAAAGAATTGAGAAAATGATTGTACCCTCAACTCTTTCTCATCATAGACTTCTAGCAAATAATGCACTTTTCCTTTCTCTTTTCTTGGGTTGTCAAATGTTTTTGGTTGTTTTCTCTCTTCTCTTCTTTTCTCGCTCTCTTCTTCTTTCTCTTCTACTCTCTTTCTTCTTCTTCTCTATCTCAGCATTTTTTTCTCTCCCTTTCTTTTCTGTTTTACCGTTCTCTCCTCCCCTTCCTCTTTTTCTTTTTCCTTTGTTTTAATTTGTTTTTAACTTCTTTTACTTTACTACTTTTCCCCTTTCTATATGATTATTATTATATATTATTATTATTATTATTATTATTATTATATTATCATTATTTATATACTAACATGTAAAACAAAAAAATTACTACAATTATTTATGCTAAAGAGGGATGTTACATCATTCCCCCCTTAAATAAATTTTGTCCTCAAAATTTAGTAACTTACCTAATTAAAACAAGTGAGGATACTTCTCCAAGATTTCAGACTCAAGTTCCCAAGTGGCATCTTCGGGCGACATACCTTCCCAAACAACCTTCACCAATGAAATTGCCTTTTTTTCTTAATGTTTTCAAGTTGCGGTCCACAATTCGACTTGGTACCAGTTTAAAAGTAAGGTTTGGCTTCAATTGGATTGAATCATGGTGTAAAGTTTGTGACGGGTCATGAATGTACTTTTTGAGTTGAGACACATGGAAGATATCGTGTAATCCAGACAAGGAAGGAGGTAAAGCTAATTGGTATGCCACCGGACCTACACGACAAAGGATTTGGTAAGGACCTATGAAACGGGGACTCAATTTTTTTACTCTTATAGATCTTCCAATACCTATAGTGGGAGTGACTTTAAGAAAAATGTGATCACCTTCTTCAAATTCTAGAGGCCTTCTTATGTTGTCAGCATAACTCTTTTGTCGACTTTGGGCTATTCTCATTTTATCTTTTATCTATCTAATCTTTTCTGTGGTTTCCCTGATGACATCTGGTCCTAAGATTCCTTTATCTCCAACCTCTGACCAACACAAAGGGGTCCTACACTTACGTCCATATAAGGCTTCATAAGGTGCCATACCTATACTTGAATGGTAACTGTTATTGTAGGAAAACTTCACTAAAGGTAAATGTGCATCCCAATTTTCCCCATCTTCTAAGATACAAGCTCTAAGCATATCTTCTAATGTTTGAATGGTCCTCTCAGTTTGACCATCGGTTTGAGGGTGGTAAGCGGTACTAAGATTCAAACAAGTTCCAAAAGCTCTATGGAATGCTTTCCAAAATTGTGATGTAAACTTAGGATCCCTATCTAACACAATGCTGGTTGGCACTCCGTGCAGTCTTACTATCTCCTTAATAAATATCTTAGCCAACTTGAGGGTATTGAAGGTAGTTTTCACTGGAATAAAGTGGGTCGACTTAGTTAATCGATCCATTAAGACCCGTATAGAATCGTACCCTGCTTGGGTACGAGGTAACCCTATTACAAAGTCCATGGATATCTTATCCCATTTCCACTCTGGAATCTCTAACGGTTGAAGTAAACCTGCGGGTCTTTGGTGTTCACTTTTAACCCTTTGACATACTAAGCATCGTGCAACATACATTGCTATGTCACTTTTCTTCTTAAGGTCTTGATACATCTTGGTGGCACCTGGGTGAATTGATAACGCACTTCTATGGGCTTCTTCTAAGATCATTCTTCTCAAGTTTTCAGCATTAGGTACACCAATTCTTCCTCTAAATATGATGATCCCATCTGAAGTCATGGAAAAGTCTGGTTGAGTTATCTTAGACTGTAACTCTTCATCATACTCTTGAGCTTCCCTAATCCTATCATGGAGATTAGAAGAGATTTCTATAGGGCATAATAGGATTCCTTCATCTAATGGTATCATGTTTAGGTTAAGGTTTCTAAAGTCTTCTAATAAGCTCATCTCATTAACCATCATGTAGGCTACATGGAGTGATTTACGACTTAAGGCATCAACGACCACATTTGCTTTACCTGGATGATACTTTAACTCAAAATCATAGTCTTTCAAAAACTCCATCCACCTCCTCTGCCTCATGTTCAATTCCTTTTGGTCAAAAAAGTATTTCAGGCTCTTATGGTCACTAAAAACTTCAAATTTAGCTCCATATAAATAATGTCTCCATATCTTCAAGGCAAAAACTACGACTGCTAACTCAAGGTCATGGATAGGGTAGTTTTCCTCACGGGGTCTTAGTTGTCTAGAGGCATACGCTACAACTTTACGGTTTTGTATCAACACACATCCTAATCCTTTTAAGGATGCATCACAATATACTTCAAACCCTAAAGTTGAATCGGGAATCACAAGGATAGGTGCAGTGGTTAAACGAGTTTTTAACTCTTGAAAACTCTTCTCACAATCCTCATCCCATACAAAAGGGTTATCCTTTCGAGTGAAACGGGTTAAAGGTAAGGCTATTTGGGAAAATTTCCTAATAAACCTACGATAATAACCGTCCATCCCTAGGAAGCTTCTAACTTCCGTAACATTCTTAGGTTGAGTCCAATTCAAAACAGTTTCGACCTTAGAAGGGTCAACAGTTACACCTCCTTGAGAAATCACATGACCCAAGAACTTTACTTCACTTAACCAAAACTCACACTTGCTTAATTTCACGAACAATTTTTTATCTCTGAGGATCTGCAACACTATCTTGAGGTGTAATTCATGTTCTTCAAAATTTCGAGAATAAATGAGGATATCATCAATAAAGATTACTACAAACTTATCCAAATAAGGTCTGAAGATGCGGTTCATATAATCCATGAATACGGCTGGAGCATTGGTTACACCAAATGGCATAACTAAAAATTCATAGTGTCCATACCGTGTTCTAAAAGCTATTTTTTGAACATCTTCAGAATTTATTCAAATTTGATGGTATCTTGATCTAAGGTCGATCTTTGAAAAGACGGTGGCTCCTCCAAGTTGGTCTAACAAGTCATCTATCCTAGGGATAGGGTACTTGTTCTGATGGTTACTTTGTTGAGTTGCCTATAATCTATGCAAAGTCTCATTCCTCCATCTTTCTTCTTAACTAACAAAACTGGAGCACCCCATGGAGAGACACTCGGCCTTACAAAACCCTTAGTTAAGAGATCTTCTAATTGAGATTTTAGTTCTTTTACTCTAGAGGTGACATCCTATAAGGAGTAATGGAAATTGGATTAGCACCAGGGATAGGTCTATGGAGAACTCTATCTCCCTCTCTGGAGGTAGGCATACTACATCTTCTGGAAGACGTCTAAAAATTCATTCACCAACTGGAATTGTAGCGACATCAAGTTTAGGTCCCGAATCTGAAGATGATGTTAGTAGAAAACCTTGACCCCCACTACATAGGCATTGTAAGAGGTTAGACACACTAGGAAGTAGAATGGAATCATTTTCATTTCTACTTAATATAGTAGGACGAAAATACAAAATCTTTTCTTCACAATCTACAAGTACACGATTAGCTGAAAGCCAATCCATTCCTAAGATGGCATACATTCCACTCAAAGGTAGACAAAACAAATCAATTGGATAGACTCTATCAGATACAATGAGATGACAACTCTTACAAATATAAGAGGCTTCGACACTACTCTCAGCCGCTGTAGAGACAACCATGGGAGGTGTAATTTTAGTTAATTTGAGACCTAAGCGTAAAACACACTTAGTGGATATAAAGGAATGAGAAGCATATGTGTCAAATGTAACACCCCGTTTTTCAAAGCGAGGGTATATTTTTTTCTTTCAAAAGAATTAAAATAAAACAGAGAAATAAATAAGGAAATACCTTTGGATAAATAATTGAGTCATTATAATTTATAGGCAGCGGAAAAGTTTCTCAAAATATATGAATCCAAAGTATTTAACAACAACAGATGATACATGGAACCCATCCAACAAAGATGTCATACTGACAATATTAGTAAAGGTACAGCTTTCCAGTTCAAAATAACGTAATCCAAAAAAAACATATGTTCCCTCTATGTCATCCTAATCTGATCATTCTTCAAAAAAAAAAAAAAAAAAACTATAGCTAAACACCCTGAGTGATCTCCATGCGCCCCGTGAGATCCTCCTAACATAGCTCATACATAGTATCAAATTCAATCCACGATTCACACCAAAACACATCAATTCATTTCACCACAAAATCCAACCATACACATATCAAATTTCATAAGCATTGATTATGAACACGTCAAATACGAAGAACCCAATCATCACAACATACCCCTCAAACACATCAAATCTCATTTCCTCAAATCATACGATAACATGAAGTAAACAAGACATTAAGAGATTCCCCATTCTTAATACTCATTTAACTTAAACGATTTTCAAAACAAACATTAAGTAAACGTAGACATTAAGAGATTCCCCATTCTTAATACTCGTTTAACTCTAATGGTTTTCAAATTCCACACAAACAAAACTCAAACATATTATCAAATTCAATCCACGATCCACACCAAAACACATCAATTCATTTTCTCCACAAAAATCCATCAATATAACCAAAACCTAACTCTAAGATTTTACCCAGAAAGCCGTAGATTCATTTTCCCCCAAATCAACACTTTAACCCTAACAAAATTCTTTTCCACACAATCACAGATAAGTCCCTAAATGCAAACTAGAAGTTTGGAAGGAGCCCTTACCTTCACGTTAGCTTTAACGTTCGATTACGGTACCGCGAGTAAATCCGGTAAAATCTCCGCTCGCAACGTCGCTTCCAAAGTTGGTTCCCTAGCACCGTAGCGTGGTAGTGAGCAACTTTCCCTTCTATCTCTTCGTGAAACGAAGCTTAGATCTAGATGAAACAGGGAGGTTTGTGTTTGACGGTTTTGAAATCCATAACTCCGTTTTTGAATCCGGGAAGAAGGAAGGAGTTGAGAACTTGATCTTTCTCACCCACTAGCCTTGGGTTTCAATTCTCGAACTTAAAGGAAGATGGAAATGTTTTCTTTCTTTCCTTTGCTTTTCTCTTCTTTCTTTTTCCTTCTTAATTTCCTTTCTACTTCCTTTTCTTTTCCCTCCAAACAAATATATACATATAGATATATATATTAATTACTTTTAACAAATATCTCAAAATATCTAGATATTTGTTAAATTACCATTTCACCCGTAACGCATTAAATTCTTCGTAAAAGATTCACCGCAGTTAATTTAATTTATTCATCGACGAGTAATTCTAATCGACATCAAAATATCTTTTGATCATATAAACCCCAAAATATTAATAACTTTGGCTAAAAAGCCTCCGAGCCAAAATCCAAAATACACAAAAATACATAAAGTATACTTTAAAATTATGGGTCTTACATCAAACAATACTTTTAAAGGTTCATTATTTAGAAAACACTCACCGGCAATCAAGTCGTTGTTTCCGTTAGCCTTCTTAGCATTAAGAGTGTAGACTCTTCTAGTGGGTGGGCCATTTGAGTTGGTTAGCCCTTTCATCTTCCTTTGTGGACAATCTTGACTCATGTGTCCCCGGTATCTTGCACCAAAAGCATATGTTCTTACCGTACAAGTATTCTCCTGGATGTGATCTTCCACACTTAGGACATTCCCTTGGCCCCCTCGCTTGAGGTACAATTGAGTTTTGGGGCTGTTTTCCTTTATTAGGGGACGTCTTAACCTTCAATTGTTGATTACTCTTTGGCGCATCCCTCCTTTGTTGCCACTTGAGTTGTCTGTTCTCCTATAAACTTCGTAGACTTTCTTCTACAATGTAAATTTTATGAGCCAAAGTGGCATAAGAAGTTATCTCTAGTTGGGCCAAATTACTTTTAATCTCTGGATTCAAACCCCACTCGAACTGATTTATCTTCCATCGATCATTTGGGGCGTACTCTGCTTGGGCACAAAACCTTGCTAGTTGCTCGAACTTTGCCACATAATCAACAACTGACATGTCTCCTTGTTGAAGGTGTGTAAATTTAAATTCCTTTTATTTTCTTATACTCATGGGAATATATTTATCTAGAAACACAGTACAAAAATTCTCCCAGTTCATCGGTGTACCCGTACTTATCATGTATGCCTTTGCACCCTTCCACCAGTTCTCAGCTTCTCCTTGTAGCATATGAGTAGCAAAAGCTACTTAATCTTCTTCAGTACATCGCACCACAAGAAAAAAATTAGTCATTTCATCCAACCATGATTGAGCTTCCAATGGCACCAGGCTCCCTAGGAAAGCTGGGGGTTTCAACTTGTGAAAGTCATAAAATAATCTGTTTGAGGCCTCTAGTGGAGGTGGTGGCGGTGGATGAGCAGGCCCGACTGATTGCGCAAGATGATTCATTATGCTATTCGTAACAACTTGTTGTTGTTGCATCATAAGTTGTTGTTGTTGCATCATTTGCATCATTTGTTCCCAACGTTCATCATTATTATGCCCTCTATGAGGCCTACCTGGCGGTCTTGGATTTGGTTTCATATTGTTCTGCATATCAAACACAAATATTAAGTTGATCAGACTTAATATTTCATGAATTGATAATTAGAAAGTATATAGTCTCAAAACAAGAACAACAACTAATTTTTAACTACCCAAAGTACGGTTGGTTCGACCGGCTCTGATACCAAAAATGTAATACCATAAGTTAATTGTCTAGAATATAACTTGATCATTAACATAATTCGACAAAAGAGATGATTAATACAATCCCGACACAAATCATGAAAATGTATTCATACACATACTAATCCTTCAAAGAAAAACATGAATATGGATACATAACACATCCATGGTTTCAAAATAATATCCCATAAATTATAAGCAGACTATAGTGTAAACTGATACGCGTCATTTCTTCAACATGTGATCTAAGCCTTTTTACCTGTAACACATTTGAATAAAGTTGGATGAGATTACATCTCAGTGGGTCCCAATAAATGAAATTAAATCAATTAGCATCCTAATTTGAGACTAAATTTATTTCTGAGTTTCTCTTCAATGTAAAATTTTGACTCTATCTAAATATTCAAGTCATTAGACGTGAGTAATCTAACGACTTAAACTCTACCTAACAAGCATGTCATAAAGACTACATTAGTTTTACTAATTCCCTCTTCTGTTAGTAACTTTATTTTGGTAAGATTGGACATAATTACGTCCTTAAGTGGTGCCCCACTTACATCGCTTACCCTCGCTTCCGTCGTATATAGACGGAGAATTCATCTAGCTAAGATGAATCCTATACTTCTCACTTTAATCAAATATATAGGAATTATATATAACAATCCACACACATATACACACAAATATATCATCATTTTTAATACATATATTAAAGACTACCATACACTCAACCTTGAAAATTATTATGATAACATAAGCTATTAAGTCAATTATATCATACAAATCACACAAAGTAAAATAAAATTCCAGAGAAATGTTTAAGGTGGCTTTTTCCCAAAATAGTCCCAAATTTAGGTTATAACAACTCAAAACTGAGTTTAACTTCAGAGTCAACTGACAGAAACTTACAAATATCAGAATTGAGTGAATGAGTACTCTTTGGAAAGCTTATGATGTCTACTTTATAGATAAAATTTAATTTTATTTTTATTTAGTCCCAATTCTTGCAGTTTATTAAAATAAAACACAATGACAGAAAACAAAATAGAAACAACAACTTTGGTCCAGCTTGTAACCCATTTTTCAACATCAATACTCAATCAATCATCACGTAATTTGTACTCATTTGAAGGTAATTGAGTCTAGTTCCAGAAAACTAAAAATCATTTCAAAACGGATGTCTATAGAAAAGGTTATGACCAAAAACATCACACATATGTCATGCGAAATTCAAGTTAATAACATTCCTTCTATCGCACTAATTTCCTAACAATTCTTTGCAACAATAATGCTACAAATCATGAGTAAATCAGTAATGAACACATCAAAAACAGCAGAAAAAATTTCAATTTACTCAATTCTACACTAATCTATTTCAAAATCCCTAAATCCAACCAAGAATCAAATAAAAATCATTTTTCTTCGTTCCAAACTCATAAACCCCAAATCCCTAACCTATGGAACACATTATTTCATACATGCATGAATGAGAGATAGGGAAAGGGAAACCCACCTCTTGATTTCCAAAAGAATGGAGAAAATGATTGTACCCTCAACTCTTTCTACGTAGACTTCTAGCAAAAATGCACTTTTCCTTTCTCTTTTATTGGGTTGTCAATGTTTTTGGTTGTATTCACTCTTTCTTCTTCTCTATCTCACCATTTTACTTTACTACTTTCCCCCTTTCTATTATTATTATTATTATTATTATTATTATTATTATTATTATTATTATTATTATTATTATTATTATATTATTATTATTAATTATTATTATTATTATTATATTATTATTATTATTATTATTATTATTATTATTATTATTATTATTATTATTATTATTATTATTATTATTTATTAATTATTATATACTAACATGTAAAACATAAAAATTACTACAAATTATTTATGCTAAAGAGGGATGTTACAACACCACTATTTTCTACTTCTGCATATTAATTTGGGCTATTACTATTTTGGACTTTTTCTTTCCTGCACCTGTGAATTGCTTATTACACCTCTATTTCTGCATCAGGCACATACTAGACTCCCCTGTGTTGGGCCTTACAGCCTGTTTTACTCATGCACCTGTACATCTACTACCTGCCCCCTTCCATCTGCACTTGAAGACTTCATCTTCTTCAGGACGAAAACATGCGCATGCATCAATGAAACCTGTGACACCCTAAACTCCAAAATAATATATATTGATTCATGCAAGAATTTTTAAAATTCTAATTCGCAGCGGATAAGGAAATTTGTTTCAAGAAAATAAAAACTTATAACTAATTTAGGATATCACTGTGACACCCTAAACCCCAACATAATATATATATTTCTATAAATTTGCAGCGGATAAATAAAAATATGTTTCTAAGAAAATAAAACTTTAATTTTTTTATTTAGGATATCACGTTTCTCAAAAATCAAAGGAACACTTTAAACTTCTTTACTCCATATTGCAATCTCAATAAGCTTGATTTAAGTATAATTACTTGATTTAATTCTATAAACTTACAAGTACTTATATGGTTTTCATACAAAAGTCGTTTCAAAATAAATAAGTAAAATACAAATTACAACCTTTATTCCCGGTATCACCTATCAGAACGGGCTTCCTCCCAAACATGAACATCAAGACTCATTAACCTGTAACAACTGCGATTTTGCAATTGCAGGGACAATCCAGTCAAACACAAACAACGAAGGAGGCGAGTTTCGAAATCATGTTAATTGTATAATATAAGTAAGAAGAACACACAACAATCATAATAGACCGTATCATAATCACATTACGATATACCAAAATATTTAAGTAAAGAGTATCATATTATAACATCAAATTCACTCAAGTAAAATAATCATCTCATTATAATATGCATCAAATCGTCTAAGAGTAATTATTATTGCTTTTGAAACACATCAATCACAACGAAACAATCACAAGGAAATGCAATGCTATGCATGATCTTAGACTCTACTTCAAAATGTGATACCATTCTAACTCTGAAGTACTTGGTTAGGATGCTTGATACTATGCCACCATCCCGGTGGAAGGACAATTCAAATTGGCCCTGTCCTCATAGATCCCATCAACTCAACCCGAGACACATAAACGCGACAGTCGAGGTAAACGTGTGTTGCGTGGTAGCTCCCGACATTTGGAGTGCTACCTCCAAGTCACCTAGGATTTCCCACACGAATACCTCTAAGGTCTAACAATCTTGCCTTAAGGCTTGACAGCAGACCGCACAATCATGCTAATTCAGTTGTACTTCCTCGGAATCACTAGGCTTGTCAGGCCCTACCTATATGATGACAAAATAATTTTTCACTTCACAAATTCTCAATATTTATTTTCTCCCCTCGTTGGCCTATGATACTCCATTAAGACCGTCATCTCAAACACAAATTGGAATCACAATTATTTCACCAAATATGGGGTTACTTCAATATTCTAATCACAAATTCACAACATCACTATCATTAATCATATCTCATCACATAAACTCATCACAAATTTATAACATCACTATCATCAATCATACATCATCACATAGGCTTATCACAAATTTATAACATCATTATTATTAATTATATATCATCATAATCATATAAACTTATCAAAATGAATTCACTTTTTATTATCACATCACATAAACACGTCTAATCAAACATATACATAAAATTAATTCGACATCCAATATCACAATAATATCAAATATCTCACATTTAATAAAAATAGATCAAACATCACAATAATATCAAATACCACATATTTAACGAAGTACGGTTTTCCCGAATGAATCACTTAAAGGGCTACTTTCGTACGTAGCGAGCCCCAAATGAATCGTTAGGAAATACTGTTTTCCCATTCATCTCATATTATATTATACTCATGAATTCAAACGCTCTTTCACCCCTTACCTCATTTCGATGCTTTCACACACAAATACGATTCCATGAGCAAACAGCCTTGGTTCATTAAATCTTTGTCCTTCAATCGATCTAACTCGACAGTTTATGGGTAAACATTAAAAATAAATTATGAGAAGATACCATAAATTATGGTCAGGAAAATTACCATAAATCAGAAAACCAAGAAGTGGATAATATAGCCACTTTTCACACGGTCATTTTGGCGTTGATTTCACTCAAATCGGACTTACGGTGAAGGAGAACGGTGCAAAATAACGAATTCTACAAACGGAGAAGTCAGGTATTTTAGAGAGAAATTGGGGTTGTTAAAAATCTGGAAAGTTATGCTTAATTGACGAGTTAAATGAATGAAATAACATACTCAAATTTAGGCGAAAAATGGAGAAAGTTATCTGGAACAGTTATCGACCACCGGTGTCAAACGATATGTTATTGTCGTGTTTCTTCTTTGGTTTTACGGCTCCCCTTCCAAAGTTCCGACACTCTTCCCTTCCCTTTTTTATTTGTTTTATTTTATTAACAATTAGGTTTCACAAATGAGTCAAATCCATTGGTCCCTTTATTTATGTTTTTGTGTTTACTATTATTATTTTTATTTTTGCTAGAACAAAATTAATTATTATTTAATATACTTTTAATATATCTTCCAAACACAGTTTTCCAAACATTACTCATATTTTAAAAATTAGGAGTAATTAACAATTAATTAATATATAAAAACTTACTTAACTAATAATTGAAAGTCTCACATTATACATATCTTTTAATCTGCCTATCTTCTTTAAATTTCATCAATTATAAATCTGAATCAAATCTTATTTAACTCTCTTCAACACCGAATTCTTCTTTCATACGCTTCTTGATTTGCTGACGGATTCAAAGCTTTCTTCGGATGGGCACAAGTTTTCTGTATTCGCTAAGTTTCTTTACCACCTTACTCTTCAATTTCTCAGTCTTTGACTTTCCATCAATAGCCTTGTTTCTTGTTGTAGTGTGAGGATGTCTTGTTTCTGATAAATTACTATCGAGCAAATTGCGATGACTTATACTTAGGTCATTTGGCATATCAACCTCTGCTATAACTTCAAAGCCAAGCAACATTATAGGTCTGCATATCTAGATGATCATTTGTGTTGTGCTTGCTCCAGTATTGGATCACCAATGGAGCTCTTGGTAATATATGATCTTGACATCTCTTCCATTATTTGATCTTGATATGAACTCTTTAGAAGCTGCATAAATTCAGTCTTTAGACAATTCTTCAAACTCAGTTTCAGTCATCTTTAGAGGCAGTTTTAATGCAGTCTTCAAATACCGTTTAGACTTATCTTATATCACCATCAAACTTTCAAACCCATGCCTCCAGACCTAGACCACTAGACGCAATACTTTCATAAACATTAGAAGCCGTTACTTTCAGAGGCATATGTTCAGAGGGCTGCGGTATACTTTTTTTTCTCTTCATCTATCCCTGTAACTTATTTTGACCCTCTACCTTGTTTTCCTTTGTCACCTTCCTTTCATTCTTCTTCCTCTATGTTTACCTTCTTAGATATTTTCCTTCCTCTTTTAATTCCTCTATTCTTCTGTCCTAATTTTGATACTTAATGAATACATTAAGTATAATTGGAAAACGAAACTTGGTTCTCATGCATCTCCCTTCATTTTGGCGAACAAAATGTATTTTGATAACTCATTTTCTCTTTTTGTTCTGATCCCCCTACTTAAGACTCTCCATAGCTCCTAAGTAATTTTTTCATAATATCCTACATAAACAATGGTCCTAGTATGAATGTGCATTTTCCACTTGTGTTTTTTTCTTCAATGTTGACTCAAATAATCAACATCAAATACCCCTTGTTATACTCACTAATTCATTCTTGTAAACAAGCTATAGTTGATTGTTAAATCTTTATAGTATCTAAGTCTCCTCTAACAATACGTTAATGACGATGCCCTTGCGAGCGGCCTTGAAATCCTTGCACCCACCCCACTCTTTACACATAATATTAGGTCTAGAAGGCATTACGGTAAATCAGGTCAGTCGAATCCTTCTCAATTGTTTTCTGTCACCTTCTTGACATGCTTCATCTTTTTCTAGTGAACAAGTACCGGCTACATGTTACCATAGGTTTTAAATCATTCTTGACCAATGATTCGTCATTAGTAGATCCAAAAATAATGCCATCGATCATCAAATTTCGATATCAAGAATGTCACTCTCCTGTTGATTTTCTAAGACATGGTTTGCCTACTGTCGTCTTTCAAATATTTTTAAGTAAGACACTTACTTTAGTCTATCATAACCAGTGCCTTTAAGTTTTTTGTTTTGACCAGACATCATGATTTCCTAAGTTGAAATACATTGGTCTAGACAATTCAGAATGATTTCATAAACCTAGGGTTACTCTAAAATGACTCTCCTCACTTAAATACCCATTTTCGAAATGCACTTTGTACATCCTTTGAAATATGTAATTGTTTATATAGCGTTCTCATAAAGAACAAGGTACAATAACTTCTATTGCCCACTTTGAGCAAAATTCTTAGTGTAATAAATGGTCTATTCTGTTGATATAACACTGTGCGAACAAGTCTACTTTGTCTTCTGATAACACTTCTTCTTTCATTTTCGCTTTTTTCTAAAAGACCCATTTAGTTCCAACTTAATGTTTTTCTTTGCTAAGCTACTAGGTTCAAACCTCTTATTTTTACAATTAATTAACTCTTCTGCATCTGCAAGATTCCACTCATCATCTTTTTATGCTTAATCAACAGCATGTAGGTCATGAGAATAGTAGATCCCAAACAACATTGTATGTTTTTTTAGTTGACTCTGGGGCTTCAAAGTTATTCCATTTGCTTTCCATTTATTAGATGTTTTGGAGGGACGACTTGTACTTCATCTGATCTCCCTTTGACTTCATCTTGATACTTTATGATCTGGTCAGATTCATCCTCTGATGATTTTCATATTCTTTTGACTTTACTTGGTATCCTCAATTTTTAGGTTGTTCTGCTTTGTCTGGCATCTCTTTCCTCTCTGTTTCCATAACCGTGCAATATCATCAACCTATTTTGACTTTTTAAGTAACGTTGTTTTCATCAAAATAACATTATTGTACTCCCACAACTACTGAGTTCTCCCAGATTAACACCTCTATAAGCTTATCTATATTGAGTTCCAATGAAGGTCACTTTTCATATGGAATCAAACTTTGCCCGAAGTATGTCTATGTTTAACATAAACATTGACACCCTAAACCCCAAATTACATACTTATACTTAGATACTAATTTTTTGAGGTAAATCCACGCATACAGAAGCAAATTTATTACAAGAACATAAAAACTTTGTAAAACTAATTTAGATATCACATTTTCTCAAGTACACATGACAATTCATAACTTTATTCACTCACTTAACAATTTAATCTGCAATAACTTGACTTATACGATAAGTTCTATTATTTATTCCCCAAAACTATCACTAGTACTAAGTTTTCATTTAAAAGCTTCATGTTATTACTAAACTAAAAGTAATCTTCACACTCTTCTTGTATCAACTATCAAGAGCGTCGTTTCTTCCATACTTAACTTCAAGACTCATTACCTCTTTAATAACTCGATTTTCGCAAACGCATGCCAAAAGCCATTCAAACACAAACAATGATGTGAGTTTTGAATCATGGTAATAGTATAATATAAGCTAAGAGAACGTGAAACAATCATAATACAGCTTTTCATCAACACAAACATTCTCATAGCGAAAAACATCCACATTATAAAGTTATATATCCACTCAAGTTAAGATCAATGGGGCATTTTCACCTATAACATCAAAATCATTAAGAGACATTATTAATCCACAACACGAGCGTACTCTATTATCACACAATAACAATCAAAAGAAAAGCAACCTCAATGCTGCTTATTATTCTACTTCACATTGGTAACCATTCTAACTCTGATTATACTTGGTTAGAGCTTGATACTATCCACCATCTTGTGTGACAGCCTTTCAAATTGGTCTTCCTTTATAATACTCTCACACTCAACCCGACCACGCATACCCGACAATCGACGGTAAACGGGGGTGTGTTGGCATCGTAGCTCCTCAACATTTTGAGTCACCTCCATAGTCATCTAGGAATTCCCCACCTGAAACCTCCAGTCTACAATCTGCCTTACGGCTCAACAATTGTAATCCGCCACAATTCAAAACTCATTCGATGTACATCCCTAGAAATCACTCAGCTTGTCTAACCTGCCTTATCTATATGATGACAATAATAATCTCCACTTCACAATAATTCTCAATATTTATTTTCTCCAACCTTCGTAGCTTATATTCCCTTAAGAGCACTATCTTCGAATCATCACTTATCTCATCAACCTGAGCCTACAATCAATCATTCTTCGTCCATTTATAACATAATTAATCATTACCATAATTCATGTAATCATCACT
The DNA here is from genome assembly GCA_002896215.2 of Cicer echinospermum. NCBI lineage: Eukaryota > Viridiplantae > Streptophyta > Magnoliopsida > Fabales > Fabaceae > Cicer > Cicer echinospermum. The sequence continues at coordinate 15,865 of PGTU02001401.1, forward strand.
AACTCATCACATATTGATATCCATCACTATCATCAATCAACTTTATCTTATCATCACATAACTAGCATACAATGTCACTTATTCATTACTCACATCAACTTAAATTGTCTATCAAAACATATGCACAAAATTCAGTTCAAACATTCAAACGTCACCAAAACAATATCAAATATCAAATACCACACATATTTTCAAAATAACAATCAATTCAACATCTGCTATAAACATTCTCTAATAAACATTTACATCTTCACACCATATTTCACATTAATTAACTTCTATCTCTCAAAAGGCTGCTGCTTGTAGCTAGCGACCCATAATGAATTGTTGTGAATACATTTTCTAGTTCATCTCACAATTATTTATACCTCATGAATCAAAACTCGTCACTCACCACTTACCTATTTAGACCATCTTCTAGAACCATACATCAATGCAAACTTTCAACACAACTGCACGATCGACAACGCACATCGAGCAAATCCGAATATAATGACAGTTCACGAAATCCTTGAGATGTGACTCTATAAATTCGCTGAGCATAAATTAATATAAATATAACTAATAATAAATTTTATCAAACAATTGGGATCAAAACGATTGGAGAAAATTGAAGAAAAGTCTCTTGACTATGTCGGTGAGCGCCAGATGGTCAAAACTCAACATTACCAAAAATACATATGAGTAGTTCTCTTATGTGCATGAGAAGACATCCAAAACGATGTCCGTTTTTTGAGACGACCACCTGAGTTGGATCGAAATTCGCCCAACAAACAGCCTCCCCAAGAAAGAACGCCGCTGTTTCTGATATGCTAAATTGATACGTATTTTATTTCATAATTGAATGATAAAATATTTATGTTTAATTATTTATTTTGTCATTGTTAGCCTATTTGATAAACTAATGATTTTTGATCATGATTTGCTTAAATAAGTATGGAATGCCTTAAAATGTTTAGACTAATTTGAATACTTGAGTGATAATTTATAAATTATTGCTGACTATTCACTACAAATTCGAGGACAAAATTTCTTTTTAGGGAGATAAGTAACTCAACCCCAATTTTATAATAAACTATTTATTAATCATTGATTAAATAATTATATTTTTATTAAAGATTTAGAATACAGTAATAAATTTCGGTGATTATTTTTTCTTTTATATGCGCGTTTTAGATTATGTGCTACTTTTATACATATTCACCAAATGAGCAATCTAATATAATAAATATTAATTTTATTATTTTTTTATAATACTATTTTGTGTATATTTAAATGAATAGATCTTAGAAATTACTTGTATATACTCTAACCTAAATTAATTAATATTTTTCGTCGTTTGACTGATATTAAGTATCCTACATGTTATATTCAATTATTATAACTATTTTCTATTTTAATATTTTTTAATAATTATCTTGAGATAAATTATATTTATTTGATTCGTTATTTTAATATACTTGTTATGACATGTGATTTATATATATTATTATGATTTTAATAATTAAATATAAATATTATGTAATATTTTTTATAATTTGACTAATCTTCTAATATTCTATATTATCTTAAGTGAGTATTTTGAGAAAATAGTATAATTTAGATGATTAT
>PGTU02001408.1:0-19784 GCA_002896215.2 Cicer echinospermum
CTAGACTTATTCTTGTCCAATTAAGGTTTTAACCAATGTTGTGCATGCAATAAGTTCAATTTTGTGTATTGGATGAACATTTAGGTCATTTCGTTCTCCCTAGGCTTTTCATGTCCAATAGGGTTTTTAACCAATCTTGTGCATCCAACTATGTTCATCTTGTATCATATGGATTAACTTTTTGTCATTTTCGTCCGCCCTAGGTTTATTCTAGGTCCAATTAGGGTTTTAACCAATCTTGTCGTTCTATAGTGTAATTGTGTCATGGATGACATTTGGTCATTTTCATTTCCTCTCTAGACTTATTCTTGTCCAATTAAGGGTTTTAAACCCATGTTGTGCATGCAATAAGTTCATTTGGGCATGGATGAAACATTTAGGTAGATTTTCGTCCTCGCGAGGGCTTATTCTTGTCCAATTAGGTTTTTAACCAATCTTGTGCATCCAATAATCATTTTGTGTCATTGGAGTTAACGTTTAGTCATTTTCGTTTCTCCTTATGCTTGTATTCGGCGAAATTAGGATTTTAACCAATTGTGCATCAATATGTCATTGTGTCTATTGCCAGCTAGAAACTGGTGGCTACTTCTTGGGTGAGAGTGGCTCACAGAAAGAGTCGCACTTGTTGAATCTGTGATTAGGTTTACGAGTATCTCAAAGGATCAGAGGTATTCAATAGGGAAGGATCATTAGATAGATAGGTTTCAGGGAGAAACGGACAATCTTGTAATTTGATTTCTTTCTATTGAAGGAAGAGAAAATCTGAAATCCGATTGAATTTTCAGGACTGACTAGGTTTGAGGACAACGGATCCAGGATAAATCTCTGTGTTTTCTTCTCTAACTCTCTCTCTTTATTTTCATATTTGCTAACTTTGTATGCCTCAAATTTAAATTCCGCTGTGCACTTGATACTGATTAATTTTGTAAAGGAAAAATCTGATATATTTTCTGTTTTTCGTGGTCATTGATACCAACAAGTTGTACAGGAGCTAACTTCTGAATGGTTAACACTTTATAGAAGATGGCTCGACGACGTTTCTGGGAGAGCGCTTCGTTAGCACACCACCAGCCTCAACGGTACAGCTTACAGGTCTGGAGCAAAGAATGCTCATATTCTGGAAGCAAGTGCATTGACATCCCTTGATTGGTGTTGAGAACGTCCATATATCCCCAAGATTGCAGGAACGAATGATTCAATGATCTTTAAAGCCTGAGCCGACTGGTCCGATGAGACAAAAAAAGAAGGTTTTGGTTTCAATGCGAAGCGTGAGAGAACATAGATTCATCATCAGCCATGTGCAGAAGAGTTCTTTAGAGTATCCAATTGCAAACAGCAAAAAATTGGGACATCCTCAAGAAACGCATGGAAGGTACTACTTTGATTTAAGAGAGCCGTGTTTGAATACGCTCATTGCACGAATATGAATTATTAGCATGAAGAAAGAGATCAATCAGTGTAATTTGCAAACAAGATTCACACACATTGTCAACAACCTGCATGCCACAGGAAAAATGTGGATAATGAACAGCAGATTGAAAATTATGAATGCTTAACCCAAGAGAATGGCAATGAGCCAAGATTACCGCAATAGTGAGTCTAAGAGTCTAGCGAGATGACGACATGCAACTTTTTTGGTAATTGATGAACATGTGAAAAATGATACAACGACCTGGATGAATTCCGAAATGTAAAGCAGAAAAAGAAGGTTGTCTGCGAAGGTTCAAGCAAAGCAATCTAAACCTGGAACGATTAGCTACGACATGATTCCAGCAGTAAAAATGAAAGGAACTGAAAATTCACTTGTCAAGAAATTTAAGATGTTTCTGAAGAAGAAAGATAGCCAAATTCAGAAAACCATCCAGCTCTAAACTAGTGACATCAAGACAGTTACTTCTATGGAGTGTTAAGATTGGTCACACAATAGTCGGAATGCGACAAACTGAAGAACAGAATAAGCTCACAAAGCCAAAGAGCATATATTGCTGGAGTACAACGATAATGATGAAGTCATCTGCCTCTTCGGAAATGGAACAAGAAGTGAATTTATGTCTCATGGCTCCACACATAAATTCAGAATCTACAAGTGAGTTAGTTCGCAATTTAATCGCCAACAATATGATGAATTACAGAAGCTTTCAATTGGAATTGCCATGGATTGACTATTGTGAAATCCATAAAGTTCATTCTGTGTCATTGGATTACTATTTTTGTCATTTTCGTTCCTCCCTAGGCTTATTGTTTTTGGTCCAACCTAGGGTTTAACCAAGTCTTGTTGCATGCAATAGTTTCATTGTGTCATTGGGTGAACATTTAGGTCATTTGCGTCCTCCCTGTTATTTTATTGTCCAATTAGGTTTTTTAAACCATCTTGTGCATTCCAATATGTTTCATTTGTATCATTGATTTAACATTTAGGATTTCGTTCTCCCTAGTTTATTCTAGTCCAATTAGGGTAACCCATCTTGGCGTCCTATAGGTTGTGTTTGTTCTTGGATGAACATTTGGTCTATTTTCTCCCCCTAGAACTATTCTTAGTCCAATTAAGGTTTTAACCAATCTTTGCATGCAAGAAGTCATGTGTCATTGATGACATTTGGTCATTATCGTCTCCTCCTGGGCTGTATTCTTTGTCCAATTAGAGTTTTTTAACGAATCTTGTGCATCCATAAGTTCATTTGTGTCTTGGATTACATTTTGCCATTTTCGTCGCTCCCTAGGCGTTATTCTTCCCAATTAGGGTGTTTAAGCCAATCTGTGCACCCCCTTGCAATAAGTTCATGTGTCATTGTATGAACAATTAGGTCATTTTATCGTTCCCTTAGGCTTATTCAGTCCAATTAGGGTTTAAACCAATCTTGTGCATCCAATATGTTCATTTTGTGTCATTGATTAACATTTAGGTCATCGTATCTACCTAGGTTTATTCTAGTCTATTTGGTTTTTAACCATCTTGTGCGTCCTATAGGTGTGTTTGTGTCATTGGATGAACATTTAGGTCATTTATCGTCCTCCCTAGACTTATTCTTGTCAATTAAGGTTTTAACCAATTTTGTGTAATGCAATAAGTTCATTTTGTCTATTCGATGACATTTAGGTCATTTTCGTCCTCCCTAGGTTATTCTTGTCCAATTGAAGTTTTAACGAATCTTGTGCATCCAATATAATTCATTTTGTGTCATTGGATTAACATTTTTTTGTCATTTTCGTCCGCTCTAGGCTTTTATTCTTGTCCAATTAGGGTTTTTAACCTATCTTTGTGCATCCATATGTTCATTTGTGTCATTGGATTAACATTTAAGTCATTTGGGTTCTCCCTAATTATTCTAGTCTCAGTTAGGTTTTTAACCAATCTTGTGCATCCAATAGGTGTGTTTGTGTCATTGGATTAACATTTAGGTGATTTCTCTCCCGAGGCTTATTCTTGTCAATAGGTTTTAACCAATCTTGTGCATCCATAAGTTCATTTGTGTCATTGATTAACGTTTAAGTCATTTTCGTTCTCCTATGCTTATTCTTGTCCAATTAGGTTTTAACCAATCTTGTGCATCCAATATGTTCATTTGTGTCATTCATTAACTATTGGTCATTTTCGTTTTCCTAGGTTTATTATAGTCCAATTAGGGTTTTTAACCAATATTGTGCGTCCTATAGGTGTGTTTGTGTCATTGGATGAACATTTAGGTCATTTTCGTCCTCCCTAGACTTTTCTTGTCCAATTAGGGTTTTAACCAATCTTGTGCATGCAATAAGTTCGTTTGTGTCATTGGATGAACATTTAGGTCATTATCGTCCTCCCTAGGCTTATTCTTGTCCAATTAGAGTTTTTAACGAATCTTGTGCATCCATAAGTTCATTTGTGTCATTGGATTAACATTTTTGTCATTTTCGTCCGCCCTAGCTTATTCTTGTCCAATTAGGGTTTTTAACCAATCTGTGCATCAATAAGTTCATTTGTGTCATTTGGACGAACATTTAGGTCATTTTCGTCCTCCCTAGGCTTATTCATGTCCAATAGGTTTTTAACCAATCTTGTGCATCCAATATGTTCATTTGTTCATTGGATAAACATTTAGGTCATTTTCTTCTCCCTAGGTTTATTCTAGTCCAATTAGGGTTTTTAACCAATCTTGGCGTCCTATATGTGTTTGTGTCATTGGATGAACATTTAGGTCATTTTCGTCCTCTCTAGACTAATTCTTTTCCAATGAAGGTTTTAACCAATCTTTTGCATGCAATAATTCATTTGTGTCATTGGATGAACATTTAGGTCATTATCGTCTTCCCTAGGCTTATTCTTGTCCAATTAGAGTTTTTAATGAATCTTGTGCATCCAATAAGTTCATTTGTGTCATTGGATTAACTTTTGCCATTTTCGTCCTCCCTGGGCTTATTTCTTTCCAATTAGGGTTTTTAACCAATCTTGTGCATGCAATAAGTTCATTTGTGTCATTGGATGAACATTTAGGTCATTTTCGTCCTCCCTAGGCTTATTCATGTCCAATTAGGTTTTAACCAATCTTGTGCATCCAATATGTTCATTGTTTCATTGGATTAACATTTAGGTCATTTTCGTTCTACCTAGGTTATTCTAGTCTAATTAGGGTTTTTAACCAATCTTGTGCGTCCTATAGGTGTGTTTGTGTCATTGAAGAGAACATTATCATTTTCGTCCTCCCTAGACTTATCTTGTCCAATTAAGGTTTTAACCAATTTTGTGAATGCAATAAGTTCATTTTTGTCATTCGATGAACATTTAGGTCATTTTCTCCCCCTAGTTTATCTTGTCCAATTAGAGTTTTTAACGAATCTTGTGCATCCAATAAATTCATTTGTGTCATTGGATTAACATTTTTTGTCATTTTCGTCCGCCCTTGCTTATTCTTGTCCAATTAGGGTTTTTAACCTATCTTGTGCATCCAATATGTTCATTTGTTCATTGGATTAACATTTAAGTCATTTTGGTTCTCCCTAGGTTATTCTAGTCCAGTTAGGGTTTTTAACCAATCTTGTGCATCCAATAGGTTGTTTGTGTGCATTGGATTGACATTTAGGTGATTTTCGTCCTCCCGAGGCTTATTCTTGTCCAATTAGGGTTTTTAACCAATCTGTGCATCCAATAAGTTCATTTGTGTCATTGGATTAACTTTAAGTCATTTTCGTTCTCCCTATGCTTATCTGATCCAATTAGGATTTTTAACCAATCTTGTGCATCCTAATATGTTCATTGTGTCATTGCATTAACATTAGGTCATTTTCGTTCTCCTAGGTTTATTCTAGTCCAAATTAGGGTCTTTAACCAATATTGTGCATCCTATAGGTGTGTTGTGTAATTGGATGAACATTTAGGTCATTTTCGTCTCCCTAGACTTATTCTTGTCCATTAGGGTTTTTAACCAATCTTGTGCATGCAATAAGTTCATTTGTGTCATTGGATTGAACATTTAGGTCATTTTCGTCCTCCTAGGCTTATTCTTGTCCAATTAGAGTTTTAACGAACTTGTGCATCCAATAAGTTCATTGGTGTCATGGATTAACATTTTTGTCATTTTCGTCCTCCCTAGGCTTATTGTTTCCAATTAGGTTTTTAACCAATCATGTGCATGCAATAAGTTCATTTGTCTCATTGGATTAGCATTGAGTCATTTTCTCTCCCTAGCTTATTCATGTCCAATTAGGGTTTTTAACCAATTTGTGCATCCAATATGTTCATTTGTATCATTGGATTAACATTTAGGTCATTTTCATTCTCCCTAGGTTTATTCTAGTCCAATTAGGGTTTTTAACCAATCTTGTGCGTCCTATAAGTTTGTGTCATTGGATGAACATTTAGGTCATTTTCGTCCTCTCTAGACTTATTCTTGTCCAATTAAGTTTTAACCAATGTTGTGCATGCAATAAGTTCATTTGTGTCATTGGATGAACATTTAGGTCATTTTCGTCCTCCCTAGGCTTATTCTTGTCCAATTAAGTTTTTAACGAATCTTGTGAATCAATATGTTCATTGTGTCATTGGATTAACATTTAGGTCATTTTCGTTCTCCCTTGGTTTATTCTAGTCCAATAGGGTTCTTAACCAATTTGTGCATTGCAATAAGTTTATTTTTGGTCATTGGATGAACATTTAGGTCATTTTCTTCGTCCTCCCTTGGCTTATTCATGTCAATTAGGGTTTTAACCAATCTTGTGCATCCAATATGTTCATTTGTTGTCATTGATTAACATTTAGGTCATTTTCGTTCTACCTAGGTTTATTCTAGTCTAATTAGGGTTTTTAACCAATCTGTGCGTCCTATAGGTGTTTGTGTTCATTGATGAACATTTAGGTCATTTTCGTCCTCCTAGACTTATTCTTGTCCAATTAAGGTTTTAACCAATGTTGTGAATGCATAAGTTCATTTGTGTCATTGGATGAACATTTAGTCATTTTCGTCCTCCTAGGCTTATTCTTGTCCAATTAGAGTTTTAACGAATTGTGCATCCAATAAGTTCATTTGTGTCATTGGATTAACATTTTTTGTCATTTTCGTCCGCCCTAGGCTTATTCTTGTCCAATTAGGTTTTTAACCAATCTTGCATCCAATATGTTCATTTGTGTCATTGGATTAACATTTAAGTCATTTTCGTTCTCCCTAGGTTATTCTGTCCAGTTAGGGTTTTTAACCAATTTGTGCATGCAATAAGTTCATTTGTGTCATTGATGAACATTTTGGTCATTTTCGTCCTCCCTAGGCTTATTCATGCTCAATTAGGGTTTTTAACCAATCTTGTGCATCCAATATGTTCATTTTGTCATTGGATTAACATTAGGTCATTTTCGTTCTACCTAGGTTATTCTAGTCTAATTAGGGTTTTAACCAATCTTGTGCGTCGTATAGGTGTGTTTGTGTCATTGGATGAAAATTTAGGTCATTTTCGTCCTCCCTAGACTTATTGTTGTCCAATTACGGTTTAACCAATGTTGTGAATGCAATAAGGTCATTTGTGTCATTCGATGAACATTTAGTCATTTTCGTCCTCCCTAGCTTATTCTTGTCCAATTAGATTTTTAACGAATCTTGTGCATCCAATAAGTTCATTGTTCATTGGATTAACATTTTTTGCCATTTTCGCCTCCCTAGGCTTATTCTTGTCCAATTAGGTTTTTAACCAATCTTGTGCATGCATAAGTTCATTGTGTCATTGATGAACATTTAGGTCATTTTCGTCCTCCTAGGCTTATCATGTCCAATTAGGTTTTTAACCAATCTTGTGCATTCCAATATGTTCATTTGTGTCATTGGATTAACTTTTAGGTCTATTTCGTTCTACCTAGGTTTCTAGTCTATGGGGTTTTTAACCAATCTTGTGCTCCTATAGTGTGTTTGTGTCATTTGATGAACATTTAGGTCATTTCGTCCTCCCTAGACTTATTCTTGTCTAATTAAGGTTTTAACCAATGTTGTGAATGCATAAGTTCATTTGGTCATTCGATGAACATTTAGGTCATTTTCGTCCTCCCTAGCTTATTCTTGTCCAATTAGAGTTTTTACGAATTGTGCATCAATAAATTCATTTGTGTCATTGGATTAACATTTTTTGTCATTTTCGTCCGCTCTAGGCTTATTCTTGTCCAATTAGGGTTTTTAACCTATCTGTGCATCCAATATGTTCATTTGTGTTCATTGGATTAACATTTAAGTCATTTTGGTCTCCCTAGATTTATTCTAGTCTAGTTAGGGTTTTTAACCAATCTTGTGCATCCAATAGGTGTGTTTGTGTCATTGGATTAACATTTAGGTGATTTTTCCTCCCGAGGCTTATTCTTGTCCAATTAGGGTTTTTAACCAATCTTGTGCATCCAATAAGTTCATTGTGTCATTGGATTAACGTTTAAGTCATTTTCGTTCTTCCCTATGCTTTTCTTGTCCAATTAGGATTTTTAACCAATCTTGTGCATCCAATATGTTCATTGTGTCATCTATTAACATTTAGGTCATTTTCGTTCTCCTAGGTTTATTATAGTCCAATTGGGTTTTTAACCAATATTGTGCAGCCTATAGGTGTGTTGTTCATTGGATGAACATTTAGGTCATTTTCGTCCTCTCTAGATTATTCTTTTCCAATGAAGGTTTTAACCAATCTTTTGCATATGCAAAGTTTCATTTGTGTCATTGATGAACATTTAGGTCATTATCGTCTTCCCTAGGCTTATTCTTTCCAATTAGAGTTTTTAATGAATCTTGTCGCTCCAATAAGTTCATTTGGTCATTGGATTAACATTTTGCCATTTCGTCCTCCCTGGGCTATTCTTGTCCAATTAGGTTTTTAACCAATCTTGTGCATGCAATAAGTTCATTTGTTCATATGAGAACATTCTAGGTCATTTCGTCCTCCCTATTCATGTCCAATTAGGGTTTTTACCAATCTTGTGCTCCATATGTTCATTTGTTTCATTTTTAATTAGAGTGCCTACATGCTTTGTGTTGATACTTTAATTGACTGGGACTAAATGGCAAGTGGTTAGTGATTTGAACAAATTATGGAGAATGAAGTCCCACCGAAGGTGAAGAACTTTATGTGGATAATATGAAAGAATTGTGTGTATACTATACTAAGACTCTAGAGTAAATGCATTTATTGTACTTTGACTTGTGTGATGTGTCAAAATACATCAGAATCAACTTGACATGTGTTATTTTTTGTGAATAGAGTGTTGCTTGTTGATAGGAGATAGATCTTTTACATATTTTGGAGCCTATTTTTATGGGTTCAAAAGGTCTTGATGACGTCGTTTGCAAAATTTGTAGTATTCTTAATATGGATCAATTATGACATTTTTATTTATTGCTTCAAGTAGTTGGAAGAAACATTACTTGATCATTTGGGATAACATTAGCGACTCGACCGATCAAGTGATTCATCCCACACAAGAACTACTAGTTATTTGGACAACAACTAAGTGTTATGACAAACCTGTGTTCCAGCTCGGGCAACATGTAGCACAACCAGTGCAACCACTCATTGAACCAAACAGTTGCTCTGTTACCAAACAAATGCTTGCAACAAGTCCCATGCCATGATTATCATAAGCAATAGGGGTCAGAATTCATGGCAGCCTCCCACAAGAATTCATGGCAGCCTCCCACAACAGGTACGATTAAATGCAACATCGACGCAACACTGTTAACATATATGTATCACATTGGAGTGAGTTTTTATTTACGCGGGAAATGGGAAAAAGTGTTAGTTGCTCAAATAGAGCGACACCCATGTAAAGATGATTGCACTAAAGCTTATAAATTGTGTTAAATAAATCAAGTGGATAACATCTTTATGAGTTAACACTTGTTTTTTATATGAACTACAAATAAGCAGGGGATGATGTACTCAAAGTTAAATCAAATTACACGAAATATGATTCTATCATTAGTAAGTGTAGAGATTTACTTTACCTGTACAATAATTATTGAATTGTTTTGTTAGACAATCAACATATGGTAGTGCCCGTGCTTTGTTGATAACATTTATCTCATACGTTCTTAGCAATAACTTTAATTACGTACCTGATTGTATTATGTCTATTGTTTTTGAATGAAATGCAATGAGTTTACTTGAGAAAAAAATATTTAAATGACTAGAGTAAAAAGAATTATAGATTCAATATTGTTATTAATATAAAACGAGTCAAAAAATCAATGTCATGCATCATTTTTCGTATTTATGAAACAATTTAATAATGAAGTAACAAGTCTGTAAAAATACTCGATTACTCAATCTAATATTGTATTGTTTTATCTTTTACCACTGTGAAAATAATAATAAAGTAGAAAAGTTGTTTTTTTAGTTTAATTATCAATCGGTGTCGAGTACTATTGGATTGCTATTTGCATATCAAACCCAACCGAATGCATCTATTTGCACTCGATTTTTTTGCTTTGGTTACCTGATTACCCATATAAATTCAATTATTTGACAAATTTTGAACTCGATTTGCACAATTTCAGATAGGTCATGATATTTTGTCATTTCCTAATAAGAAATAGTGACTGAGTAGACGAGTGAGAGAAAGAGAAAAATAAAAAAAAAACAAAAAAAAACTTGGGTCTATCTGTGCTGTTAAAGCTACTCGAAACTAATTTTTACTAAATTTTTGTAATTAAATCAATTAATTTATCAACTATCAAATAATATATTTGATATCAATAAATTTAGCAATCTAGTTTAAATATTTTGGTCAAAAAAAACCTAGTTTATTAAAAAAGAAAGCAATCTTGTAAAAAATTTAAGAAGCGGCTAAAATATTTTGTACTCGCGCGTCCTTCTTCAATGAAAAAAAAGTTAAAATTAGAAGAGGCAAAAGCCAAAAAATGTGAAAAACATACAACCGCGCCAAACCATAGTAAGCCGAAAAGCCTCAAAAGATGAATCCGCGTGCTATCTTCTAAGCCAATCATAACCGTTAGATTCACACACACACGGATCGATCCCAAAACGAAAACTCACTCTCTCCCTCTCCCTCCAAAATTTAAGTCCAAGCGTTCAAAAACCTCTCTCTTCTATAAAACCCCTTTTCTCCGCACCCAAATCCATCACACCTAAATTCGCATCCAATCATAAAAATCTCATTTCAAAAACAAAATCTTCTAGAGTCTTCCACCAATGGCCCGTACAAAGCAAACAGCCCGCAAATCCACCGGCGGCAAGGCTCCCCGGAAACAACTAGCAACCAAAGCCGCCAGAAAATCAGCACCAGCAACCGGCGGTGTAAAGAAGCCACACAGATTTAGACCAGGAACAGTTGCATTGAGAGAGATCCGTAAGTACCAAAAGAGTACCGAGCTTTTGATCCGTAAGCTTCCTTTCCAGCGTCTTGTTCGTGAGATCGCTCAAGATTTCAAAACGGATCTTAGGTTTCAGAGCAGTGCCGTTTCGGCTCTTCAGGAAGCTGCTGAGGCTTATTTGGTTGGACTGTTTGAAGATACGAATCTTTGTGCTATTCATGCTAAGAGAGTTACTATTATGCCTAAGGACATTCAACTTGCAAGAAGAATCAGAGGCGAAAGGGCCTAGTTATGTGATTTAATTTCAATTTGTGAAATTTTAACTGTCTAAACCCTAATTAGATTCCATGTATGAATCTTGAACTGTTATGAAATGTTTTCTTGTTTAATGTGATATTGTTTCTTACGTTCCTTGTGTTTTTTTGGATCACTACGAATAGCTTTTGGTTAATTTAACAACACTTGAGTAAGATTCACCACTAAAATATTGATTCCAAAATTCACCATCTATCTCTGCCAGTAAAAAAATAGATTCTAATATATGCAATCAATTCCATACAATGATTTTACCATTTCAATTGCATACTCCAATTGAAACAGTTCTTTTGAAATATATTTTATTAGCTTAACAGTATAAGCAAGTATATGTGGCAGGATGAACATTGGTAATTGTATTTCTGGGAAAAAATACACCGAAATTATTGGAGTGCATCTCTTGAATACTGCCCAATAAATACAAGAGTTGGTGAATAAAGATGAATGTACAGTGCCGTGTTAATTAATAATCACTAATCACTATCTCATAGAGTAGGTAGGTCAAACTTATCTCTTATAAATTACAGGATTTGTGAAGAATTGAAAATTCAATTAAAGTAAAAACAAAATAGGGTTTGTGAGATTTTACTTGTTTTTTCTGCAGTTATAATCTAGCCTACTAAAATATTTATTTTATATTATATTATTAAAACTCCATCTTCTATATAGTCAATATAAAACTGGAGGGAGTCTTACGAGAGAGAATCCACTTCTAAGTACCCACGAAGACCCATGTGTTCACCCTACAAAACAAGAGCATTGATAAAGGAAATAAATATGTAAATAATTGAAGAAAAATAAATAAATTCTAAAAAGCCCCGACAGGTTAATGAAAAGACAAATTTTACGATACATGAGTCTAATATAATACATCTTATCTTTAAATTAATAAATAAATATATTTTAAAAAAAAAAAAACCATTTTCTATTATTTTTAAAAAATAATTTATAATTTTTTTTACTATAAAATATAAAAATCAATATAATATTTATAAACAATGAAATAATATTACAATATAAAATCTACATTAATTTATTAATTTAAAAAACAAAAATATAAAAAAGTGAATGGCAAAAGAGGATATTTTGACGATCTATCGCGTGTGAAGAACGTCAAATTAAGATGCGATTTTGACTAGAAATTGAAGAAATACCCCAAAAAAAAGAAGAGGGAGAGAGGGCAAATCTTAAGGAAGACAAAAATGGGTGTGACAAAGGAACAAGTGGAGTCATCCTTGAACTCCAAACTTAACCCTTCCCATATCGTAAGCTTTCTTTCCTTACTTTTATTTACAAATTCCATTTAGCTTGCCCTGTTTTCATGTTTGCCCAAGTACACGTACCCCCTTTTGACCAATACAAACTTCGGTAAAGTATTATTTCATAAGCAATCGCATCTTAATTTGACAATTATGTTGAAAATGGATCTTTATGCAATGAATGGAAAATTGATCAAACTTCTACGGGAATTTTATAAGGGTTTTTGGTTTGTTCTTCAAAACCTAAACTTCCATTTAACAGTTTCACACCTTACCGAAACTCATATGAGTCATTGACACACACACACAAGACACGACACACCGGTAACAATTTAAGAAAATGAAAGTGATTGAATCTATTCACTTGCGTTTGCGTCGTGTCGGTTTTGCTGTGAGATTCTTGAGTCTTGATATGCTTTCAATATGAAGTGTCAACACAGTTACTAGTAGACACAGATAAAATATTGAATATAATCACATGTGTCAGTTTAAATGTTGGATACCAACATTTGTGAGACACTGTCAGTGTCAGACAGCATCACATGACAGATTGAGGATATGCTTTCAATATAAAGTGTTAGTGTTATAATGTTGGAATTGAACACATGTCAAACACCGGCACAGTGTTGGACACCATTACCCGATAGACTTTCAATATGAAGTGTCAGTTTTATATAATTAAACAAAAAATATTACTGCAACCAACATGTAAAATGTGAACCTTCCATTTGTATTTGCCCTTTTCTTCTTTTGAATTGTTTATAAGCTATATATATATATTTTTTTTCTATTTGTGTTTCAGGAAGTACTGGATACATCTGGAGGGTCAGTTTTATTTTTATTTTTATCATATAACATATACTGTGTTGGCTTCTTTTCTAGCACTGTATATTCCAGCTGCTTTATATCTTACAATCTCATAATTCCATGTTGGTATTATTAGGTGTGGTGCAAGTTTCGTAGTTGAGATTGTGTCTGAACAATTTGAAGGGAAAAGGCTATTGGAAAGGCATAGAATGGTGAATGCTGCCTTAGAGAGGAAATGAAAGAGATTCATGCACTCTCTGTAAAGAAAGCTGTAACCCCAGAACAGTGGAAAAAACTGCAAGAGTCCAACCAATCAAATCCTGCTGCTTAGAGCATATTTATTTTTGTTATATTAATATTTTAAGATAAATAAAAAATATCCATACAATATCTTGCTGGCAATATTTGTGGATCATTAATCTATTTATCTTGTTGTCACTCAAATTTCATATTGTACTGCTAAATTTAGTTGACAATTTCTGACTTTTCAGTGGTGTGATTTTAATGAATTGACTTTCAGTACTCTTCTATACTTTCTTGGGTGTTGCTAACCAGATTACATGTAAAGCATGTTTGATAGAGATGAAAGTTGGAAGAAATGAAGTTAAAGTAGAAAAGCCAACAGTGCATGATTTATGAAGGTTTCTTTGCATGTCTGAATGTATTAATCAATTCTAGTTCTGCTTTAATTTTAATTGCTGCCAAGTTCATTCTTTCTGTGGAACTTGTTGACTTGCAAACGTTGTTGTCCTTTTCATTTTTCTTCTGCGGGTTTTTTATTTTTCAGTCTGACTTTTTAACCTGGCTAGTTCAACTGAAGGACGCCAAGGATTAGTATCATGTTTTTAAAAACCACCCAACCCGGACATTGAACTCATGGGAACTCTGAATTATAGTTCAACTGTTTTAAAACTGTTCAAACTAGGATGAAACCGCAATTGAACTACTCAAATAACCAAATTGTATACGGGGGTAATTCACGATTCTACCTGTTGAACCATCTAGTTCGGTTCAATCTGGTTTCAACTTTTAGCCGAATTTTGCTTTGTTTTTTGCATTGCAAATTTTCCCCATTGTGTTTTCTGATCTCACTACAGAAGGTTCAAAGGTGCCTTACAGATCTATTACTATTTCCTTTACAATTAAACTATGAAGCTTGATAATCCTCGTCGTTACCTATAAACACATTCAATTCATGAATCTTCTTCTGAACATGTCATTACTGTTTTATGCTGAATACAAGGCTAAAGCCAGTAATTTTGGCCACTTAATTTTGTATTGGAACTGTACATGAATGAATGGTTTCAACCATTTCAAGTACAGTCAACACAATTTTTTACTGTTATATTCTTTTGTACCTCAATATATGCACACCATTTGAACATGTGGTTTTCGAGGTCAATAAATTAAGAACCATTTGTCAATAAAAAAATAATAATTAAGACCCCACAGGTACGGTATCTATCTCATGGACCTCATGCACTTGGAATTTTAACCACATGTCTCGATAGACCTATCCAAAACTTTGATTAAAAAATTAAATAAGACAATAATATATAAACAGTTCCACTGTGTACATGGTTTAGTGAGAACCAAGCCAAAATTTTGACTCCTATAGTTTGTAGAACCATGAGTATCATGAAAGTTCAAAGATTTGGAACAGGTTTTAATTGTTCAAGGATAAACACCTCAAGATTTGGTGAGAAGCCAGTATGGTTTAGACCCATTACCATTATTAAGTTGCAGAACAACCCTCTGTCTCAGGCTAACCAATCTTGTGCATCCAATATGTTCATTTGTGTCATTGGATTAACATTTAGGTCATTTTCGTTCTACCTAGGTTTATTCTAGTCTAATTAGGGTTTTAACCAATCTTGTGCGTCCTATAGGTGTGTTTGTGTCATTGGATGAACATTTAGGTCATTTTCGTCCTTCCTAAGACTATTCTTGTCCAATAAGGTATTTACGCATTTGGTGAATGCAAAAAGTTCATATTGTGCTCATTCGATGACACATTTAGGTCAATTTTCGTCCCACTAGTTTATTCTTGTCCAATTAGAGTTTAAAACGAATCTTGTGCATCAATAAATTCATTTGTGTCATTGGATTAACATTTTGTATTCTTGTCCCGTCCTTGGCTTATTCTTGTCCAATTAGGGTTTTTTAACCTATCTTGTGCATCCAATATGTTCATTTGTGTCATTGGATTACATTTAAGTCATTTTGGTTTCCCTAGGTTTTATGTCTAGTCCAGTTAGGGTTTACGAATCATGCATCCAATAGGTGTGTTTGTGTCATTGGATTGACATTAGGTGATTTCGTCCTCCCGAGGCTTATTCTTGTCCAATTAGGGTTTTAACCAATCTTGTGCATCCAATAAATTCATCTTGTGTCTTGGATTTAACGTTAAGTCTTTTCGTTCTCTAGCTATTCTTGTCCAATTAGGATTTTAACCAATCTTGTGCATCAATATGTTCATTTGGTCAAATGATTAAATTTAGGTCATTTCGTTCTCCTAGGTTTATTCTAGTCCAATTAGGGTCTTTAACCAATATTGTGCATCTATAGGTGATGTATTGTGTAATTGATTACATACATTTAGGTCTTTTTCGCCTCAACTAGACTTATTCTTGTCCAATTAGGGTTTTTAACCAATTTGTGCATGCAATAAGTTATTTGTGTCATTGGATGACATTTAGGTCATTTCGTCGTCCCTAGTTTATTCTTGTCCAATTAGAGTTTTTAACGAATCTTGTGCATCACAATAAGTTCATTGGTGTAATTGGATTAACATTTTTTGTCATTTTCGTCTCCCTAGGCTTATTGTTGTCTCAATTAGGGTTTTTAACCAATCATTGTCATGCAATAAGTTCATTTGTCTTCATTGGATTAGCATTTAGGTCATTTATCGTCCTCTAGCTTATCATGTAAATTAGGGTTTTTAACAATCTTGTGCATCATATGTCATTGTTCATTGGATTAACATTTAAGGTCATTTTCTTCTCCCTGGTTTATTCTGTCCAATTAGGAGTTTTTAACAATCTGTGTGCGTCCTATAGTGTTGTTTGTGTCATTGGATAATTTAGGTCATTTCGTCTCTCTAGACTTATTCTTGTCCAATATAGGTTTTAACCAATGTTGTCATGCAAAAGTTATTTGTGTCATTGGATGAACATTTAGGTCATTTTTCGTCCTCCCTAGGTTATTCTTGTCAATTAGAGTTTTTTACAATCTTGTGATCAATATAGTTTCATTTGTGTCATTGGTTAACATTTAGGTCATTTTCGTTCTCACTTAGGTTATTCTGTCCAATTAGGGTTTTTTAACCATCTTGTGCTGTACAAGTTATATTTGTGTATTGGATAACATTTAGGTCATTTTCGTCACCCTTGGCTTATTCTGTCCAATTAGGGTTTTAACCAATCATTGTGCATCAATATGTTCATTTGTGTCATTGGATTGAACATTTAGGTCATTTCGTTCTACCTAAGGTTATTCTATGTCTAATTAGAGGTTTTTAACACATCTTGTGCGTCCTATAGGTGTGTTTGTGTCATTGGATTGAACATTATAGGTCTTTTCGTCCTCCTAGACTTATCTTGTCCAATTAAGGTTTAACCAAATGTTGTGAATTGCAATAAAGTTCATGTGTATTGGATGAACATTTAGGTCATTTCGTCCTCCCTAGCTTATTCTTGTCAATTAGAGTTTTTAACGAATCTTGTGCAATCAATAAGATTCATTTGTGTCATTGGATTACATTTTTTGTCATTTTCGCTCCGCCTAGGACTATTCTTGTCCATTAGGGTTTTTTAACCAATTTGTGCATCAATATGTCTCATTTGTGTCATTGGATTAACATTTAAGTCATTTTTCCCCTAGTTTATTCTGTACCAGTTAGGTTTTAACCATCTTGTGCATCAATAGTTCATTTGTGTCATGGATGAGAACATTTTGGTCTTTTCGTCTCCCTACTTAATTCATGGCCAACATTAGGGTTTTTACACAACAATCTTGTGCAGCCCAATATGTTCTTGTGGCATTGGATAACATTTAGGTCATTTTCGTTCTACGCTAGGTTATTCTATCTTATTAAGGTTTTACTTCAATCAAATCTTGTGCGCGTATTACGGATGTGTGTGTCATTGATGACCATTTAGGTCATTTTCGTCCTCCTAGAATTATTCGCTGTGTCATTAACGGTTTTACCAATGTTGTGAATGCAAATGTTTATTGTGTCATTTGGAAGAACTTTAGGTCATTTTCGTCCCCGCTAGGTTATATTGTCCAATTAGAGTTTTTAAACGATCTTGTGCATCCAATAAGTTCATTTTGTGTCATTGGACGAAACATCTTTTGTCATGGTTTCGTCCTCCATCTAGGATCTATTTGTGTCCAATCAGAGTTCATTTTTAACCAATCTTGTGCATGCAATAAGTTCATTTGTGTCATTTGGATTAACATTTTAGGTCTTTTCGTCCTCCCTAGGCTTATGTATGTCACTTAAGTGTTGTTTTAACCAATCTTGTGCTTCTAATATTTATCTTGTATCATTGGGTAAACATTAGGTCATTTCGTCCTCCTATGTTTATCTATCCAATTAGGGTTTTAACCAATCTTGTGCATCCAATAGGTGATTTTGTGTCATTGGATAACATATTAGGTCATTTTCGTCCTCCCTAACTTATTCTTGTCAATTAGGGGTTTTAACCAATCTGTGCATAATCAAAAAGTTCATTTTTGTCATTGGATGAACATTTAGGTCATTTTCGTCCTCCGTAACTTGTCTTGTCCAATTAAGGTTTTAACCAATGTTGTGATGCAATATAGTCATTTGTGTATTGATGAACATTAGTCATTCCGTCCTCCCTAGGCTTATTCTTGTCCATTAGAGTTTTTTAACGAATCTTGTGCATACCATAAGTTCATTTGTGTCATTGATTTAAAACTTTTTATCATTTTCGTCGCCCTAACTATTCTTGTCCAATTAGGGTTTTAACCAATTGTGCATCCAATATGTTCATTTGTGTCATTGGTTAAAATTCTAAGTCATTTCTTCTCCCTAGCGTTTATCTAGTCCAGTTAGGGTTTTTAACCAATCTTGTGCATCCAATAGTGTATTGTGTATTGGATTAACATTTAGGTGATTTTCGTCCTCGAAGGCTTATCTTGCCCAATAGGTTTTTAACCAAATCTTGTGCATCAATAAGTTCATTTGTGTCATTGGATTAACGTTTAAGTCATTTTCGTTCTCCCTATGCTTATCTTGTCCAATTAAGGTTAACAATTCTGTGCATCCAAATATGTTCATTTTGTTCATTGCATTAACATTTAGGTCATTTTCGTTTCTTCCTTGGTTTAAGTTCTATTCCAATTAGTGTAGATTTTAATCCAATATTTGCATCTATAAAGGTGTGTTTGTGTATTATGGATATGGAAATATTAAGGTCATTTCGTCCTCCCTAGACTTATCTTGTCCAATTAGGGTTTTAACCAATCTTGTGCATGCAATAAGTTCATTTGTGTCATTGGATAACATTTAGGTCATTTTCATCCTCTAGGCTTATTCTTGTCAATTAGAGTTTTTAACGAAACTTGTGGCATCAAATAAGTTCATTTGTGTCATTGGATTAACATTTTGTCAATTTTCGTCCTCCCTAGGACTTATTTGTCCAATAGAGTTTTTTAACCAATCTTCGTGATGCAATATTAGTTATTGTGTCATTGGATATAACATTAGGTCATTTTCGTCTCCTAGCTTATTCTGATCCCATTAGTGTTTTTAACCAATCTTTGTGCTCCATATGTTCATCTTTGTATCATTGGATAACATTTAGGTCATTTCGTTCTCTCCTAGGTTTTATTCTAGTCAATAGGTTTTAACCAATCTTTGTGCGTCCTATAGGTGTGTTTTGTTCATTGGATAACATTTAAGATCATTTATCGTCCTCTCTAGACTTATTCTTGTCCAATAAGGTTTTAACCCATGTGTGCATGCTCAATAAGTTCATTTGTGTCATTGGTGAACATTAGGTCATTTTCCGCTCTACATGCTTATTCTTGTCCAATTAGAGTTTTAAGAATTTGTTGCTCCAATAAGTTCATTTGTGTCAATGGGATAACATTTTTGTCATTTTCGTCCTCCCTAGATTATTGTTTCCAATTAGGTTTTAACCATCTGTGCATGCAAATAAGTTCATTTGTGTGTTTTGGATTAACATTTAGGTATTTTCGTCCTCCTAGCTTATTCATGTCAAATTAGTGTTCTAACCAATCTTGTGCATCAATGCTATTGATCATTGATTAACATTTGGTCATTTCGTCTCCTAGGTATTCTAGTCCAATTAGGGTTTTTAACCATCTTGTGCGTCCTATAGGTGTGTTTGTGTCATTGGATGACATATTAGTGTCATTTCCGTCCTCTCTAACTTATTCTTGTCATTTAAGGGTTTTAACCAATTTGTGCATCAATACGTTTCATTTGTGTCATTGAGATTAACATTTAGGGTCATTTTCGTCCCGTCCTAGGTTTATTCTATCCAATAGGGTTTTAACCAATGCTGTGGCATCCAATAGTGTTCAGTTTGTGTCATTGGATGACATTTAGGTCATTTTCGTTTGCCTGAGACCGGTCGCGTGA
>PGTU02001410.1:0-12784 GCA_002896215.2 Cicer echinospermum
GACTCTCAGAAATACATGGTCACCCTGTTCGATTTCCAAAAGTCTGCGACGCTTGTCCGCGTAACTCTTCTGGCGATCTTGTGAAGTCTTCATTTTCTCCTTGATCTTCCTTACTTTAGCTGTGGTCTGTTGCACCATCTCTGGTCCGACAATCATATTCTCACCGTCTTTATACCAACACAAGGGCGTTTGACACTTGCTCCCATATAAAAGCCTCATATGGTGCCATTCCAATACTATGCTGGGAAAACTATTGTTGTAAGTGAACTTAATCAATGGGAGTAACATCATCCCAACTTCCCTATCATCTAATACACATGCATCTCAACAGATCTTCCAAGGACTGATATCGTAACTTTCAGTTTGTCCGTTCATTTGTGGATGGTAAGCTGAACTCAATCGTAGCTTCGTTTCCAATGCTTCGTGCAATGCTCCTCAAAATGTGATGTGAACTATCGGATCACGGTCTTGATACAATGCTCGATGTGGTACCCCGTGTAACCTCACAATTTTAGCAATGTAGATCTCCGTTAGCTGATCTACCTTATAGGTGGTCCTTACCGGCAAAAAGTGAGCAGATTAGTTAGTTGATCCACTATCACCCATATGGATCATTCTTCCTCCTTGTCTTGGTAATCCGGTTATAAAATCCATGGAAATGCTGTCCACTTTCCATTCAGGTATATCTAAAAGTGCAACATTCCATGCAGGTCGTTGATGTTCCACCTTCGCTTTCTGACAAGTTAGACAAGTGGATACATATTCCGCCACATGTTTTCTTCATTCCTGGCCACCAATAATTCTGCCTCAGATCCGATACATCTTTGTTGCTCCAGGATGGAATACTCAGTTTACTCTTATGCGCCTCTTCTAAAATCGTTTCCGCATATCTGTAATTTCTGGTACACAAATCCTACCCATTACACCGCAAAATATTATCTGCCCCAATCTTGAACTCAGTCGTCTTCCCCTTGCACTAATAGATTCCTCTTCTCCTGAATTAAGACGTCATCTGAGAATTTGCAATGTCCTCAAGTAGTCCCACTCGAGATCTTAATCATTCCGAATTTCAAAAATTCCCGGTGCCAAACTCTACGTTCAAGTGCAAGTCTCTAAAAGCTTCCCACAACTCTTGTTGTCTAGCCATAATTAGTGAAGACACCGATACACTTCTTCTGCTCAACGCATCAGCCACTACATTGGCTTCCCAGGGTGGTACTGCAGTGTGAAATCAAAATCCTTGAGAGTCTCCATCCATCGTCTCTGGCGCATGTTCAACTCCTTCTGATCAAACAAATATATTTCAAGCTTTTTATGGTCACTAAACACGGTGAACGTGCACCCATATAAATAGTTGCCTCCAGATCTTCAATGGGAAAAACAACTGCGGCAAAACTCCAAATCATGGGTAGGATAGTTTCTCTCATGAATCTTCAAATTGTCTTTGAGGCATAAGCCACAGACTTTCTTGTGTTGCATCAGAACAATCCCAACCCCTGGTGAGACGGCATCACAGTAAACTTGATAGGGTTTCTTCTGATTGCGGTAATACCAATACAGGTGAGGTCGGTCAATTTTCTCTTAGTAACTAGAAGTTTTCTTCACACTTCTTTGTCCATGCGAACGTTGGATCTTTTCTGGTAAGTTGTGTCAGTGGAGCCACAATCTTAGCAAAACCTTCGATAAACCCTCCTGTAGTACCCTGCCAGTCCTACAAAACTCCGTATGTCGGTGACAGTCTGAGGCTGTTTCCAAGCAAGAACGCCTCAATCTTAGCCGGATCTACAGCGATTCCTTCCTTGGTTATCACATGTCCAATAAATTCACTTTCTCTAGCCAAAATTCACACTTCGACAGATTGGCATACAATCGCTTCTCGCGTAAAATCTCAAGAACTTGTCGTAAATGTTCTCCATGCTCTTCTTCAGTCCTTGAATAAATCAATATATATCAATGAACACCACAACGAATTTATCAAGGAATGAATTAAAGATTCTGTTCATGTAGTCCATGAAAATTGCCGGTGCATTGGTAACTTCAAACGGCATAACCAGGTATTCATAATGTCCATAGCGGGTTCTGAAAGTTGTTTTCTGAATGTCTCCTTCCCTTACTCGAATTTGATGGTAACCCGACTTCAAGTCAATCTTCGAAAATATCGCGGCCCTCTCAATGATCCATCAAATCATCGATTCGTGGCAAAGGATAACGATTCTTAATAGTTGCCTTGTTAAGCTGCCTATAATCCACACATAAGCGCGAGCTTCCGTCCTTCTTTTTTAACTAGCAAAACTGGAGCTCCCCATGGTGATACACTTGGTCTGATGAATTTCTTCTCCAACAAGTCTTCAATTTGGCTCTTGAGCTCATTTAATTCCAATGGCGACATTCGATAAGGGTGCCATTGAAATAGGTCCCGTTCCTGGGTGCAAATCAATGAAGAATTCCACTTCTCTTACCGGTGGCAATCCTGGAATTTCTGTTGGAAATACATCCCGGTACTCGTTGACAAGCATCACATCTTCTATGATCACATTTATCTTTGCTTCCACATTGGCCAGAGACAAAAACTCATGAGTCCCTTCACTTAGCGACACTCAGAGTTTGTTAGCAGCTAAATACTTAACAACTCCTGGTTCGGGGAAAAGAACCAATTACGAGCACAATCCAAGATCACATAATGATAAGACATCCAATCCATACCGAGGATGACCTCGAGTGATTGTAGCGGTAAACAAATTAAATTAACCAAGAAATCCCTAATTCTGTATAGTCATTCGACAATGTAAACATGCCGAATTGACGGTCAAGTCTTAGCAGGTGTGGAAACAACCAAATCAAAAGGTAAAACAGACACAAATAACTTCAAGCGATTCACACAGTCCATAGCACATGAAGGAATGGGTTGCCCCCGAATCAAAAGAGTGCAGTTAGAGTGTTACCTGCAATCTCACAGTCACGCTAAATCAGTAATTACCAGGTGGATTCCCCTCTTCAGCACTCACACAATAAATGCGCCCTCTAGCAGTAGGACGGGTAGCTCTAGCCACATTCACCACTGGTTCCACATTTGGAGCCGTGCAATCCTTCGCCATGTGTCCTGGCTTCTGACAAGTGTAGCAGTGAGAGTGTTAGGGGTACAAGCGTTAGCATAATGTCCCTCTTCCCACAACGGAAACATCGGACCACTCCTCTTGGTTGTCTCCCGAAATTCTGGTTCCCGAGCGATTTGTCCACCGTTGTTAGTTTGTGGTCGATCATAGGGTTTAGCAACTTGTTTCCCCTTGTTGTTCTGGTTAATTCACCCGACTAAGCCCTCCTGTACCAAAATTCCCTCCTCGGCTAGCCTCTATTCTTCATATTCTTCGACTTCCCTACACTTTTCCACAAGGGCTTGAAACATTGAATTCCCCAAGGGTAAGACGGAGTCTTGAATCTCATACTTCAGTCCGTCTTGGAAACGATGACACATGAACGGTTCATCAATTTCTCACGGAAGAACCTGAAATGCCTCGATAGCGATTCAAACTTAGCTGCATATTTCGGCCCACGGTCATGCTTCCCTGGTGAAGTTTCAGAAAATCATCGCCCAGTTTAGTCCTGGTACTCATCGGGAAGTATTTGTCTAAAAACTTCCTTTCGAACTTTTCCCAGTTCACCTCCTCGTGGGCGGCTCCATCAATAACCTTGCACTCCTCCACCAATACTCAGCATCCCCCAACAGCATGTGAGTGGCATAGCTGACCTTCACTCCCGCCTGACAATTTATCATTTCAAAGATCTTCTCACTTCTTGGATCCATTGATCCCGCCTTCTCTGAATTTCTCATCCCCTTTAAACTTAGGAGGATTGTAACGACGAAAGTCTTCTAACCTCTCTTGACTCTGCCGCACGGATCTCTCTTCCCCTCTTTTCAAGATCCCGTTGAGTCTTGCAGCAGTCTGTGCGCAACAGAAGCAGCCATGTTATTTCATAGCCTCCGCCATTTTGATCATTCCTATTAGCGTTGGCTCTCGGAGCGTCATTCCTTCTTGGCGGCATGGTTTCCTATAAAACCATCATCAAGTAGAGTCTTAACACTACTTCAAATAATTCCAAACTAAACGTCCGACTATAACAACGCATAATAATTATATTGGACTTGACAACTCAAGTCACCTAAAACCGACACATGATCAGATAACAACTCCCAAACTTATAGGTCGACCTACAATCTATAACCAAGTTCCACAGCTCCAAAGAAAACTAAACCAATGCTCTGATACCACAATGTAACACCCCGTTTTTCAAAGCGAGAGGTATATTTTTCTTTATCAAAAGAATTTAAAATAAACAGAGAAATAAATAAGAAATGCCTTTGATAAATAATTGAGTCATTATATTTACAAGTAGCGGAAAAGTTTCTACCAATTATAAATCAAAACATTTACACAACAACAACATGTACATGGAACCCATTCAAATAAGAAGTCAAACTGACAATATAGTTATAGTACAGTTTTCAAGCTAAAAATACTCCAATCCAAAAGAAGACACTATCCCATACATCATCCTATCTGATCATCCTACAAAAAGCATATACCCCTGAGTGATCTAGCACGCGCCCGTGAGATTCTCCTACGTAAACTGCAGTCAAGCGTTCCCATCTCCATTCCGTCTGTAGGTACGAACCGTAGGACCGTCCGACTCTCATCTGAGGGCAAAGCCCAGTTTCCACATTAATTGTAAAGGGTCACCAACCAAAAAATAACAGTTAACAACATAGCAATTATAAGTTTTTAAATGCTCAAAATAACTTTTCAACTAAGCATGCACCTTAACAGGATTTTCAATATGCGAAAAAGTTCATACAATACTTTTGCCAATTAAAAATGAAAGTAAAATGAGGTTCTCAATCCCCTAATTATAACATAACAATCAAGACATGGATAGATCATGAGCAATCAAATCATACAACTAAAACTGAGGATTTTCACTGAGCCAATCGATTAGGCAATCGATTGGGGTGAAGGATTTTGATGAAGACAGAATCCTGGGCTTAATTCAATCGATTTGGGCAATCGATTGACAGGATGACTGAGCCCCTGACTTAATGCCAATCGATTTTCAAATCGATTTCCTGAAGGTTTTTAGTGAAATTTTGAACTCTGGCTTGATTCAATCGATTGGGAAATCGATTGAGTGAGTACTGAGCCCCAGGTTTAAGCCAATCGATTTCCAAATCGATTTGGTCGAATATGGATGAGTCCCTGACTTAGGCCCAATCGATTGGCAATCGATTTCATAAATGATTTTCGAAAACTGATTACAAAACGATTGGCTAATCGATTTTGTCCATTTGGCCAAGTCCCTGTTTTCCATCCAATCGATGGGAAATCGATTTCCCTGATCATTTTTCCAAAAATTCATGAATTAACTCAATTCATTCTTAATCAAGTCCACAACCTAACACTTAGCAATTACTACGCGATTACCACGGCAAATTTGGTCTCAAATTAGTTTCTACAAACCATCACACTTACACACAATAATCAACACATAACACTTAGCACGTTCAACGCAATTATCACAACGACTCAAATCAAATCACTCGATCATAAACTAAATCAAAACACGACTCGCGTGCCAAGCACCCTAATGCAATGTGTATATGCCAAATGCATGGACTCGGAATTCCAAACCAACAATCCTCCTCGAAGGGCCGTAAATCATAATTGTACCGCCTATCGCAGGCCAAAGTACCAATTACATCAAGGTGCCACCTATCACGGGTCTGCACGATTTACTAAAAAGCGTAAACCATAAACGTACTGCCTATCACGGGGCCCGTATCGTTTACCGAGTGCCACCTATCACGGGTCTGCACGGTTTACTAAAATAACATAAATTGTAAATGTAGCCCTATCACGGGCCCGTATCGTTTATCGAGGTGGCCACCTATTCACGGGTCTGCACGGTTTTCAAAAAACGTTAAATCATAAATGCACCGCCTATCACAGGGCCAAAGTACTATTTATCAAGGTGCCACCTATCACGGGTCTGCACGATTTACAAAAAGGGATGAAATGCATGAACATATACCGACTCCATTCACTAACAGACGTTAAGCAAATGCAGATATTAAAAGATTCCCCATTTTTAATACCCATTTAACTTAAACGACTTCACAACAAACATTAAGTAACCAAGACATTAAGAGATTCCCCATTCTTAACGCCCAGTTAACTTAAACGATTTTCAAAACAACATTAAATAAATAAGTCATAAGAGATTCCCCATTCTTAATACTGATTATCTTAATGATTTTCAAACCAAAACGTTAAGCAAACAGACATATCAAGAGATTCCCCATTCTTAATATACTTTTGACTTAAACGATTTTCACACAAAATATTCAGTAAACGAGACATTAAGAGATTCCCCATTCTTAATACTCATTTATTGAAAACGATTTTCAAAAAAACAAACATTCAGTACCCGAGACATTAAGAGATTCCCCATTCTTAATACCCAGTTAACTTAAAACATTTTCCTCAAACGCACATTAAGTAACCGAGGTATTAAAAGATTCCCCATTTTTAATACTAGTTTCACTCTAATGGTTTTCCAATTTCACGACAAAACCAACTCAAACCGTTTTATCAAATTCAATTCACATCGCCCACCAAACACATCAAATCCATCCGTATTAACTTAGAACACGTCAACACGACGAACACAAATCAACACAACATGACACTCAAACATCAATTTCATTACTCATAATCATACACAAATGATTTTAAATTCATATAACACAGAACATTCATCCATATAACCCAAACCTAACTCTAAGGTTTTACTCATAACGCATTAGATTCGTTTTTTTCTCTATATTAATACACGAACCCTGACAAATTCCTCCCACACAACCACAGGTAAGTCCCTAATGCAAACTAGAAGTTTAAGGAGCCCTTACCTTAACGGTTAGCTTCAACATGGTTTTCCGGTACCGCGGTAAGTAAAGCCGGGTAAAATCTTTGGCTCGCAATGTCGCCTCTCCAAATGGTCCCCTAGCACCATGGCGTGGTAGTGAGCAACTTTCCCTTCTAACTCTTCGCGAAATGAAGCTTGGATCTAGAAGAAAGGAGGGTTTTGTGTTGGATCTCAAATACCGTTTTTCTTCGTTTTCGAATCAAAGAGGAAGAGATGGAGTTGCGAAATCCTTGTTCAGACTCTCACCCAACCTTGGGTTACTAGTTTTGAAGAAAAGAACGCGATGAAAATGAAAACGGGAGAAGGAGGAAAATCGGTGTTCACGGTTGATCAGAGGAAGAAGATGGAAAATTCCAATTTTCCTTCTTTCTTTTTCTTTCCTTTGTTTTTCCTTTCTTCCTTTTCCTTCTTTCCTTTATATACTCTTTCTTTTCCTTTTCCTTCTTTTCTAGTTTTCTTTTCTTTTTTCCCCCAAACAAACATATATAATTAATAAATATAACTTAACAAATATCTCAAAATATCTAGATATTTGTTAAATTTACCGTTCACCCGAAACGCATTAAATTCTCCGTAAAGATTCATCGCAGTTAAATTCAATTTAATTTATCGACGAAAATTTTAATTGCATCAAATATTTTTTGATTATAAAACTCCAAAATATAATTAACTTTGGCTTAAAAGCCTCCGAGCCAAAATCCAAAATACACAAAAATACATAAATGGTACTTTAAATTATGGGTCTTACATTTCAAAATTATCTCAAATACCAATCAAATGAAGAAAGTGTTAGAAAATGATAACATTAACTAACCTTAGCAAGCTCTTAAAGTCTATAACATTCAACAATACTCACTTCTAAACTAAATACAAAATCTTTTTAGCAGTTGTTTTTCCAAAGACTCAAACATCAGTATTCTACTTGCAACATTAGTGATGAAATAAGGCTACTAATTCAAATATTGAAAAATATAAAATATATAAACAACAGTTGTAAGTGCATTATAATGATATTCAGTACTATTTATATAAAACCGAAAATAACAAAAAAAAAGCATTTTTTTTCATCCAATTTTATTTTATTTACACTTTACAAATTGGTTTATTGGTTCAGATGTGGACATTAAACGAAATTAGAAGGATAGGTGAAGAATCTATTGGAACGCCGATACATAATAGGCCAAAAAATTCCAGCAACATTCTGTGATGGTATTAGAAGTGTGAGTATTTCCTTTTCCATGGACTTGAACTTTAATTTATCACTCCTTCAAGAAACAAATTCAAGTCGCTTCTTTTGATTAGTAACTAGTAAAATCTCACTTCTCAAGGTTATAAGATGATTTTCATCTTGCACACTAACGTTAAGAATCTTGTGTGGAAGAACAATACTTTTGACCGCCACTTCTTCATCTTCAACTTCCACATCTTCTCCTAAAGTAAGTTTTATTGTTATAAAAAGAGAAAAGAGGAACTAAGGTCAATACTAACAAATGCAACCGACCAATGTTGCATAGAAGAATTTGAACAAATTAGTGTTACTCATCAATACGCTATTTAGTACAAGAGTTGTTTAATAGAAACTATAGTGGAGCTATAGGGCTGTAGCCAATGTTATGAATTGTGGATTGTGGAAATTAAGGTATCACAACAGTTTGTACACAATAGCATATCACATAACAATTATGATTTCTTCAAATTCCGCTAAGCTCTAACGACTAATATAGACGCGATTGACAACACTAGTCATAGCATTGCAGAATTTAAACAAATCACTATTTTTATGTCATCTCAATATGTTAGTATCATCTAATTTGAAAAAATCATTATAGACAATTTATCTTCTAATTTGAACAAATCACACTTTTTAATTGATACTTGCACCACATATCTTCTCACAATATTGTATTTAATGCAAATTCATGCACCACATATCAACTTTGCCACTTAGTTGCACAACTGATGCAAAGATTAAATTACAACATTGTAATACTCCAAATATTTAGGAACAAAAGAAAAAATATTATGGGCTAGTAATCATTTATAATCAAACACAAGTTCTCAGATTAATACAATAAGTTTTTCACATCAATTTGTTAACACAAGAAAAACATATGCATACAAGTAAAATTGATATAACCAACTTAAAAAAGAAAAAATCATCAATGAAAGCGACATCATAGAAGCCACTCTAACAAAATTAATTTCCATTTAGTCAAAAACTTTAACACCCTTTTTTTTAATTAATTAATTTAAAATCATTAGTTTTGTTTATCCTTTTATTAATTTAGTGTGACGATAGTAAGATAATTATTCTTTGAATGTTTAATTATTTGATAAAGTATTTTATATTAAATGATTTATTATTGGGATTTTTATTATTGACTAATTAAAAACTCGTGAGAAATATTTGTCTTAGAGTGAACAATGACCAAGACAATTTTGACTAAGTCAAATTTAATCACTCACACTACTATTTTTATAATTATATTTTATAAATTTAATTTATATTCGTGTCCATTCAAATGTGTAAACTAGCAAGAAAATACATGAATGCCAATTAATTCTTAACGGTTGGTCATTGAATGGCATTATTCCAATTTAATTCCTTATTCATGTGTGAATTAAACTCAATGAAGAGAATTATTCATTCTCTCTGATTCAGCCTTATGCCTCCTTTATTAGTCACATACACCTCTCCTTCTTAGGACACGATTAAACT
The DNA here is from genome assembly GCA_002896215.2 of Cicer echinospermum. Taxonomy (NCBI): domain Eukaryota; kingdom Viridiplantae; phylum Streptophyta; class Magnoliopsida; order Fabales; family Fabaceae; genus Cicer; species Cicer echinospermum. Next base: position 9,695 of record PGTU02001410.1, read on the forward strand.
TACAGTAGAGGAAAATAAGTCATAATCACTCACACGCATTACCAACACTACATTTATCTCAAATATTTCTAAGCACTCAAACAACCATCCTTACATTCCCTAGCTTTTGATCGGAGCTCTATAAACTTTTATTCACTTAGGTGAGACTTTCGAGGGCTATTATAGTGGTCGTGGAAGGAAAGCGTCCAAGGTAAGGGCTTTTCCCCAAGCGTCTCCAAGAATATTAAATTAGCGATTCGTAAGATATTGATATGTGGTCTGGATGTATTAAAAGAAAAATGTCGATTTATATTTTCGTCGTAAAGAAATTAACTATCATGCTTTGATTGTTTCTTTGAGTAATATCTCTATTTTGATGAAATTAATTATAAGAATTATATTTTATTACCATACCTTCATCAATATGTTTGTTGTGAAAACGTTCAATGTCGTACATGTTTTAGAGTACTCACTTATAAAGTTATAATTTGTATATGATTTAGTCGTTAACATTTAGTATGATGTATTTTAATTTTAATCCTTGATTCTTGAGTATTTAAATTTTAAAACTGGGACTTTTAATGAACAATATATGTGTTTGTGATGAAATGATGAAGAAGTTTATTTTCATTTACCAATATGAGGAAAATTGGATTTTTGAATGCATTAATGAATAGTCCTTCTTTGTGGTTGCCTAAGTGGCTAGATTTGTACAGGTTTCGAACATCATTACAATTGTCATTGACATACCATAATGCATCTTTGTGGACGCCTTAGTGGCTGGTTTAATTTTCCCCATTGGTATGGGTGACTTCTGTGTGGACGCCTTAGTGCTGTGTCTATATCCGGATCATGTATGTTTAGGGCATGCATAATGTGCATACATTTATTTCCATTATATTATATATAAATTATTTATTTTAAGGTGAGTTACTACTGTTGTTTAGATATATTTATAATTTATGATACACCTATGAATTATAAAAATCATTTTCTCTAATCTTTTATTCAAAAAGTTTTATATTTATATGTCATTGGTTGTTAAACTTATTATTTGGGCTAATTTTGCCGGTGGGATGAACTGACCCTTTTTACACCAAACATTTTAGGTGCTAACATCTTGAAGGGGTGCATGAAATGACGTTTGCTTGGCGCACGCGCGTGGGAAAAAGGGGTACTTTATATTAAATAATAATAATAATGTTTGTAGTGATAAAACCGTTGTGATACAAGTTTCAAGTTTTATTTATTTCTCATCGTTGATTTTAAAGAAATGCGGAGCGGGGTCCTTCTGCTAGGAAAAAACTGAGTTATTCTATTTTTGAGTGAACATTTTTAACATTAGTAACTGTCCTTACAAATATAATATCCGATAAATCGCATGTGGTAATTTTTTTAAATGGAATTCCAATACTATTTACTAAAGAAATTTTATTTATTATATGATTGATACTACTTAAAATAAAAATATTAAGCCGTTTTGAATAGTAAATAAATATTTTAAGTAATGTCTTGGATCAAATCCGGGGCGTTACATGTGGTATCAGAGCACTAATTCTCGACATTGTGGGATGGGACGCTTCATGTATGTCGCATGTTTTTTCTTGTGATATGTTATTCATATTAATCGTAATAATTTCTAATTATTTGAGTTTTTTCTAATTAATTTAAATTTCTATTATGTGTCATTGATTATGTAACCTTCTTTGAAATTGATCCATTAATTACTTAAACTTTTATTAATTATAATTATGTAACCTCTTGAATTTGGAATTTTTAAGAATTACTTAAATTCTTATTAAGTGTCATTAAATATGTTAATTGGCTTGGTTTTCTAAATAAATTTTACTTAAATTTCTATTATGTGTCATCAATTGTATAACCTCCTGATTTTGCTATTAAATATATGTTTTTAAATATTTGGTTTAATTGTGTTTATTTAAATTTTTCAAATTTGAATCTCTATATAACTACTTGCATGCTTTTATTGCGTTGTCTTTTACATTTACATTTAATTTGTTACTTATAATCTTTATGATTTTACTTATTCATCGTATGATTGTTTTATTTTAATTTTAAACCTCTCTACTTCTTTTTGTACTAAGGGCTTGATTTTCTAACTATTTTATGTCATTAATGACTTAAATTTCAATTATGTGAATTTAATTGTCTAATTTAATTGAATAATTATGATGAAAAATATGTTTTAAATTCTTGATCCTACGATTAGAAATAATTTCAATCAAGCGATAAACATTGTGGTTGTATGATATTGTGAATTATGAGTTTATTATCACGATTTAAAATTATTTCAATCTAAATTACAAAGTAACTGTTGAGCTTTCATCATGTGATCTAAATGTATTTAATTAAAGACAATATTCTAAACCCTATATTATGTATAATTGTATGATCCCCAAAATAGAAGGGAAGGATAATACAAAAAGGTTGTATTGGAGGGATTCTGGCTAAGGAAAGACTTGGTTATTAAGTGGTCCATTGACCCACCTCTCTTTCCTGGGAACCCCTCCAAAGAACGACTTGATGTATAACCCGAACCTACTATATAGTGCTCAATAAAAGACTTCCGTACTACCCAAAAGTTAAAATTACGTTTAGTAATATTTTCTAATTAAGATAATTTTAGGAAGCGTTATGGCTCGTCGCACAAACCGATCTGGTTCCCAAGGAAGAAACGACATGATTGATAGCTAATCCAAGCATGAATCTATGGCCGCTAGCATGGTCCCAACAAGCTGCGATCACAGGCTCAACGAGATGCACAGAGGATCAGAGGGATGAAGCAGCAGTGCAGCAAGAGCTTTGAATGAATTTCGTCGACAAGATTCCGCCTAAATTCAAAGGGAACATGACCCCGACAATGCTGATCTTTGCTGCATAGAAATCGATGAGAGATCTTCGAGATCTTACATTGCTCTGACAATGCGAAAGTAGAGTATTCAACCTATTTGATGATTGGTGAAGCTGAATATTGGTGGCGAGGTGCGAAAGAAAATGATGAAGACAAATCATGAAGAGCTAACCTGGAGGCTTTCAAGAATAAGTTCCTAAGAAAAATACTTCCCGAAAAGTGCTAGGGCTGAGAAGGAG